>JAOCZQ020429281.1:0-11207 GCA_025434785.2 Epizoanthus fatuus | reverse complement strand
CGAACCCCCCCCCTGCCATCCCTTTTCCGCTCGGGTCCCGTTGGCGCGCCCCCGCCGACCTCTTAACGGGAGTGGACGTCCTTTTGGAGAAAGGGAATATGCACGTCATACACGCAGACGATGATAGGAAGAAATAGATGTCCTTGGTTGAAGGTTGGCGAGGTCGAACCTTGTGGTAAGAGCTGCGTTTACGAGTATCGCAAGACTCACCGACAAAGGATCAGGAATGGAAGAACGTCTCCGGTTCCGTGTAGGGGTTGTGGTGTTAGTACGAAATCGGCAACGAGGCTGTGCAGGAGTTGTGGGGGGCATCGTGCTGCACAGGAGCTCATCAACGTCAGGATAAGAGCCCGTAGGGACTATGACGCTGTATTGCGAGAGCTTCGGTTTCAAGCTCGCAGACAGGCTATTGTCAGGGTAGCGGCTTGCGTAGCAAAGGAGAAAGGCGTGCGGTATTTCTCCAATTTTGCCTCTCCGTTGTTCTTGTAACCCCCATTGAGGCAGCGCCGATTGTTTTATTTAGGGGAACGGCATACCAACGTCATAAGAGGATGGTTACGGTCAAGGAATTGCGTGCCTTGGCCAAGGAGTACGGGCTACCCGGCAGGGCGAAGCTAAAGAAAGACGGCCTCATAAAGGCAATAGCCGAGGTCCGTGCCGCCGAGTTTCGGAGGAAACTCGAGCGGACGATGAAGACGGGATGGTTCTCGGCCATCCGTCCCGTCCCCGAGAACCCCTTGAAACGCGGCAGGCGTGCTCGTGAGTTGGGACATCTCGCAGGTGAGATAGATGCCGCTCTCAGGACTCACAAATATGAAGCTATGGCTGAGAAGAAACCATTGCTCCGGCGGCAGCCACTTCGCAATCTCACGCGCCGATTGGGAAAGCCTCATTTGAATGGCCAGACGCGCTCCTTGAAGGAGACTCTTGCTCGGGCAATTGCGCGGGAAGGTCCTGACGTTCTCGAAAACCGCCTAGACCCAGATAGGTATTACACCCTCAGCCTCAGTCATGGCTTTCGCGACCTGTACCCGTTCGAAGGCGTCCCCTATGCCGTCAAGGGACGCACGATTCAGGACCGCATGAGACTTCGGTGGGCTGTTGCCCGGACACAAGCCGAAGAAAGCATAAGAAACGGAGGCTTGGGACTCATGCCCAAGGAGCCATCGCCTGCGAGGATTCTTTCTCGGGCGGGGTGGGAGATGCGATCGACCTTGTACGAGAGTATGGGTTCCCGACGAGTGTGATGCGTCGAGCGAACGTGGAAGGCGTGCCTTTAAGCGACGTCCTCGCCCTGACAGGAGCCGTTCAGCTCTATCAGTGGCAGTTCAGCTCAAAGACGCACCTTTACACCATTGGCCGTGTAGGAGAGCACCTGCGGGAGAACCAGAGCTGGATAACGAACCCGAGCTCAGGAACGTACTTGACTGTGGGGATCTAGTACAAGCCACGGCGTGAGAAGTCGTGTACAGTGTCAGCGCCAAACCCAAGATCAAGTTCCCAGCCGACAGGGACCTTGCAGTGCGCTTCGTTGGCAAGTGTGCGCGACATGGCGACGAGTGAAGCATACTCGTGCGCGACCCCAACGAGGCCGTTTTACTTGACAAGCGTGCTCGGTGGGACCAACCGGCTTCTGAACTTCGAAAAGACCGACAACGTCTACCTGATCCAGTACAAGGATGGAAAAACAAGGACGCAGTGGTTTCACATCCGGGCCTTCGTCCTCGCGTACACCAACGTGGCTCTCCGGCTAATGCTTCGCCAATTTCCACAGGAAGACGTTCTCAGGGTATGCACCGACGCCATATAGGCCAAGGCCCTTCCCGAGTCGGTCAAAGGCATGCTTGTTGAGGACCGTTCCAGGTACGGACAATGGCGGCACAAGACCCCGGGCTACGAGTGGCGTCCCGAGGCCACGGACTGGAAGATGGAGCGTACGGGAAAGCTCGAGATGCAACCAAGCGAGGCCGCGCCATGCCCTTCCGATATCAGGGCGGCCACCTCGAAGTGCATGTATCTCGCGGGCCAGGGTGGCAGCGGCAAGACCGAGTGGGCCGTCCGCACGTTCCGAGGCCGGAGGCTAGTAGTGTTCCCCCCCGAGAACGACCTAGTCGAGTCCCACCGCAACAACCAGAGGCTCGGGTTAGAGCCTGCGCAGGTTCAAACGATCCACCGCTATTTCTGTATCGACTGTACGAAGTCAATCGAGAAGTGGGATCCAACCTCCCTGGAGCACCGACTCGACAACTTGGCCGAAGTCATTACCATCGACGAGTGCTGTAAGGTGCCCAGGAAGACCTTCAAAACAATTCTCAACTATCTTGCCCGCCGGACGTGTCAGGTTATTTGTGCCGGGGACTGCGGTCAGATCCCGCCGTGGGACGACAAGGAAGGCCCTCATAAGATGCTGGAAGAGTGGGCTGGTTCTGATGTTCGCTGGTTCGACACGGACTATCGATGCCTATGCGAAGTGTGCAGTGAGCCATGGTCTTGCTGTGGCTGTCAAAACGGGCCAAAGTCAGCTTTGCACGCCACAAAGGTACACATGTGGTGCCAGCCGGACTCTGTCCAGCTCGATGTATTCCGCGAAAAATATCCCGCAATGGAGTTCGACGCGGCGATACAGAGCACTACACCAGACGATATCTGGATCTGTTCCACGAACGTCCTCGGTGCACAAGTTTAGACCAAACTGCTCAGGCACCACAAGGCCAGCCACCCCCGGCTTCCTGCCAAGATTCGCTTCGACCCGGATGGCAGCATTGTCCATCGGTACAAAAAGCAGGGACAGCTGGTCGCGATTCCGGGCAGCCGCGAAAAGGTGTCGGCCTATAAGGGCACGGTAGTCCAGGTGTCCCTAAGGCTAGTTGAAAAAGGGCTCCCCTTGGAGTGGAAATACGCTGGGTGGGGGACTGTTCACCGCGTCCAGGGGAAAACCTTCCAGCCACCAATGCGCCTGTATATCGTAGACCACAGTCTCGACGGTTGGGTAAGCAACGCTGTCTATACAGCGGTCTCTAGAGCGCGGTTGATGGATCAGATCGTGAGGGTCCTGCCTCCGAACAACGCTCTTGGACCACTGATGCCTACGCAACTGCAATCGACACCTAGCGAAGAGCTCATAGCCGCAAGACTGAAGCGATTAGTTATAGAAGACAGACAAAAGGGACGCACCAGGTACACGGGCAGCCACCACGCGCTTACCGTCAAGCACGTGCTTGACATGATTACCGCCGCCGAAAATAAGTGTGTGGTCTGCCATACCTTTCTTCTTCTCCAAAGCTACACGAAATGCCACGGGCAGACGTTCAGTATCGACCGCCTGGATGACAGCCAGGGCCACTACAAGTGGAACGTCCGGCTGACGTGTCTCAGCTGCAACAGGAGGCACAAGCGCTAGGCGACGCGCAGTTGAGAGCGAGTAAATCTATGCCTAGAGTACGCCGTGTAATACAAGATGGGCTGCCCGGGCTCTATAACTCGCTTCAGGACGGGATAGGTCTTGCTTGTCCACCACGGGTCTGCCGCGCGGCGCCGACCTTTCTCCTGTAGGTCTTCCTCGTTGACCGCAATGTAGACTTCCGTGCCCACCTCCAATGGCACCTCTGTTGGGGGCTTTTCGGCAAGTAGCGGCACTCGCTTCATTTTGATGGCTTTCTCCGGAGGCAAGCCGGTCATTCGCGTCTTTGTGGCATTGATGTCAGCAATGACTATGGGCAAAGCTGAGACCCACTCGCGGTTGGTTTTTCCGGTCGACAGTTCTTTGGAGTACTGTGCGCGGAAGAGTCGTTGCGCGAGCCAACGGTGGAATGACCCGGCGAAGGCTTGGCTTCTGTGATGACCGGATCCTGCTCGTCGTATTTTTATGTCATGATCTGTCAATAGCTTTGTGGTTGCACCTTTGAATTCGGGTCCGTCATCAACCATTAGCACTTTAGGCCAGGTTAGCGGTCCTTCTGCATATATGCCAGCCAACTCACGAGAGACAACTGCCGCTGTTTTGGTTTTCAAAGGGCGGGCAGCTTTATAGCGAGAAGCGACGTCAACAACGGTCAGCGCATACTTGTACCCGCGATCAGTGGGTAGAAATAAGAGGTCGGATTGATGGATCCGATTCGGTATCTCCTCGGTGAAGTGGGCATATGTTGTTGTTGGTGGTTTCGTTTGAGTGTACCGACCAACGGGTTGAGCGGTAACCCACTTTCGGACACGGTCAACGGACGCCGAGCCTTTGGGTAGTTGGGCGTGAAGGGCAGTCACTCCTTGAAAGCCCCCTTTGGCATAGTATATGGGACGAATGAATGCGTCTAGCTCATCGTCGGACATGCGTTTCGCTGCCAATGTGACTGCTGGACAACGTATTCCAACAGCCCGATCAACCTCCAACAGAGCTGCCCGGTTGTGACCCGAAGGTTGGTTGGCCCGGACAACACCATGGAAGCCTCGTCGGCCCGCCACGACTCCAGGTTTCTCCGATCATAGTGTCAGCGAGAGGCCCGGGGACTTTATCTTGCTTCGCGCAGTAGCATTGCACTCATTGCGCCCATTGGCGCGAAAAAAATTCGAAGCAAAAGACTCACTGCGCCTGGCGTGGCCGCCCCGGCGCAGTTCTTTCGGATAGTCACAGAGCACCCTAAAGAAAACGGCTGGCAAGGTATCCGACGGCGAGATCGCCTCCCCCAACGTACACCAGTTCTCCTATTTTTTGCCCAGAGCTAGGCTGATAGTAGTCTTCGCGTGTGTGTGGACTCGTGGTGGGCTTTCGAGCGGCTTTTAACAACCCGAGGGCTTCCTGGCGCTTGTAATACAGTCCAAGAAGCGAAACAACAAAGCCGGCAATGGAAAGCAAGTAGAAGCCGGACATGTTTTATTCCTGAAGAAAGGCAGGCTCTTTCTCATCTTGCAGGCGCTCATGCTGTCGTGACGCAGTCTTTGCCTCAGCTGGTGGCGTTGATACCTGTTGTTTCTGTGATTCCGAGAGTGCGCACTTTGCTTCTCTGTTCCTCCGATTCCATTCGGCTAAACGCTTGCCTGAATTTACTCTACCCGGATTCTTCGCGGCCTTGGTCTCAGATACGTCCGTAGTGATTCGTGGACTTGTGTCCGGTGAGGTATCTTGCACAGGAACCGTTTCAACTTGTGTTTACTCTTCAACAGGCTCTTCCCTTGTTCCTTTCTCTTCCATTTTGAGTGAGTTCATAGCAGGTGGAGGCTAATGTTTAATTGTCGCGTGCGACCTACATCAGTTCTTGCGTAACTGCATCGGGACCTACGCTCGTACCTTGTGCAGTCGAATCAAGTTGAACTAAGTCACCGTTTGCCTCTGTCGGAATGGCAACGTGGTTGACGACGTGAAGCACAGCACTGGCAACTGCCATCAACCTCCCGCACCTTAGGGAAAGCAAGCCAGCTGTAGAAGACAGTTCCTGTTGAATGATGAAGTCGTCCTTCAGGTCATCGTGCAGTTTTTCTGTGCTATCTAACGGCACAGCCATGCCAACGGCCTTGCATGTGAGTTTAAGAAAACTGTCAACAAGGGTCTCAGTTACTCGACTGGCAAGAGCAGCTTCCGGCGACTTGTCAACTTCGTGGTCGCTCAGCTCTTTCACGTCGTCGTGGATCAAGCGCGCTCCAATAAACTCTTTGGTTTTGCCTGAAGCGACGAGTATTGCCAACTGTTCCCCGTGGTCTGTATCGTCGCTGGCGCTAGCGGTGGAGCCCGCGGGCCCGACAGTGTTGTGCGGCATAGCCGCAGAAGACGATGGAACTGCTTGCAACTGGTCAGCACGTTCCGCGAACAAATCTTCCAAGACGTTGTCGGCGTCTGACATTGTCGGAGTTCGATGTACCTAGATATCTGAAACGAGCGACGGTAGTTCTAACTGGATGTGGTAGGGGTGTCTAAGACTGATGACGAGGCGGGAATGTTTCTGAGACTTGAAGCTGGTGAGGAGCTCTTGCTTTTCTGTGGACGAGAGTTCCCCCGCGTAACTTTCAAATATCGCCTTCATGTCTTTTGCCGAAGGGGTGTAGAAGAGGACGATAGCCGCAATGTTCTCGCGGTAGAGTTTGGCAATGCTGGTAAACTGCTGGGTCACCACCCAGACACTGATGCCAATGTGTCGAGCACTAAAAGCTAAGCTCACCAGCTGGTTCGATCTCCCCTTTACGTCTTTGGAGGCGGCACAATCGTCGAGCGCAGAAGCGTGCCAACTGTATCTTGTGCCGGAGTAACGACGAACACACGGTCATCTTTTTCGGCAAACCCATCATACGTCTTGTTGTGTACGTAGGTGGGGCACACCAAAACGATGTAGTCGAACTTGCCTAGAAGCTGAAAGGCCCACAGAGCTGATTGATCAGGTATCTCATCTTCCCACAATTTGTCGGCCCAACGATCAAAGCGTTAAATGGGATCTTGTCAGGATTCATTCTTGCACTAGTACTGTTCGGACTCAAGCTGACCATTCAACAGGTTGAGTTGGGCATCGCTCATCACAAACACGTGACAGTTCAAAATGCCCGATCCCGTTAGAGTCCATTTTATCTCAAGCTGCACCCCGCCTTTTGTGTCTACCAGTCTAAGGCCATTTCCGTGCAAAGCATTTTCCTCAGCTGAGCGCATGTCGATCACCAAGCCGAACCGGTTCGTTGTATAGAAGTCGAAGGGCTGCATTGCAGTCTCGTATGGCACTTTGACGAAATACCACGCAGCCTCTTCAAACAGGTCCCCTCGTTCTAAGCCTTGGCTATAAACCATGTTCGGCACTCCGTCAACCGTAACCTTGACCAAGGCGATATCGGGATTAACAAGCCTTACGCTGTTGTGAGTGCCAGCTGTGTATGGTTCTACGAATAACAGCAGGATCCCCTTCATTGACCTCTTTGGCACGTTGATGCACTGATTGATAATGGAGTCCGCATCTCTCCCGATGCTGAACGACTTGTACAGTGTGACGTGATCGTAGAAGAACATCTTGCCGCTTTTGTAGGCATTGCTTGCTTCCTCGGCCAGGCCATTATCCCGTATCACCTCGTACTCCAACTCTATGTTGGTCAGTTCGTAACCTAGCTTTGTGGGGTCGGAGCCCTTGATTACCTGGCTAGCAGGGGCTAGCGAGAGTTTGAAGGTGAACACCTCCGTCAGCGCTCGAGGATAGAACACACCGTGATCGGTCAGGGTTTGGTGATCGAGTTGAATGCGGTACTTGCTTCCATACGCGGCGTGGAGAGCACTGAGGCTAGAGCTACCCTTATTGGCGTTGCCAGCTCCAGATCTGAGCTTGTTTAGGTCCGTGCTCTGAATGCCTTCCAATATCATGCTTTGCCGATGTCTCTTCGGCCAGAAGAGATTGGCGAAGATCCGATAAAGGTCAAACCTGTTCGTGTCCTGCAAAACCTCGCCAGCGAACTTCACGGTTGATCGGTCGACAAGAGCGATGGCGACATCATTGACCACGTAGTTGTCTGCTTCGCCAGTCACGACGAGATCGAACCTGAGGGCCAAACTACCGGGAACGATAACGACATCTTTATCCAGACGCGGGACCGTGACATACAGCGTTTCTCCCGGGGAGGCTCTTGAGGGGTTAAACGTAACCCGATGGCGAGTCCGCTCCGCTTTTAACGCCCTTGGCGTCTTCCTCGCGTGATGGGGATCGAGCTCAGTACTCACTGACATGGTTTGTAGTTGCTCATGTTGAACACGTCTAATACGAGATTCCACTATGCAGGATGGCCGACGTTGTCGATACTGATCCTTTGATCCCCGGTAGCGGGGGTAACGCACACCGCCGGCGAAGACATACCTCTTACGACCACGTCACATGACTCTGGGGAAGAGCCAAGTGGCGAGGCAGAAACCTCCTTTATCGAAGGGGAGCCAGGCGGGATGGATTATCAAGACGCAAGAGAGGCGTGACAAGCTCGAGAGGGAGAGAGAGAGCAACTGGAGGAAGGCATATCTCTGCGAGAGCGCTTGAAGGAAATCTTTAAGAAACACGGCTTCACCGTACTTGCTGTCGCCCTCGCCGTGGGAACAACTATCGGAGTCGTCATCAGCGCCCTCACGAAAGGACTGAAAACTGTCGCTGGCGGCGTGGGGAACGGCCTCAAAGCTCTAGGCAAAAAAGTGGGCGCCATACTTCCCGGGCTCCTGGGCTCCATTGCGAGCTTCGTGTTCCGGACCGCGGCCGAGGTGGTTAAGTTCCTCGGTGAGAATGCTTGGCTCCTCATACTCGCTGTTGGTGCTTTCCTGATCGAGCGTCGCAAAGCCACGGGCTACCGTGCGAGCGCGTGCAAGGCCAACGCAGCCAAGGCCACCCCAGCGATTAACCCTTTCTTTACGGTGTCGTGGGTCGCCTGCTGCTCTCGTGCGTGACGTTCCGCCACCGCGACTCCGGCCGCGTGCGTGGCCGTGGGGGTGCCCTTCGCTTTTGTGGTGGTCATGGGGGCTTTATAAATCTGCTATCTTACCCCAACTAACTTACTGCCAAATGATGGGATTGATCAACTAAAAGTTGATATGTTATGTTTTTCGCCGTGAGGGTGAAAGGTTTCAGCTGACGTTTCGAGCGCTAGCCCTTCGTCGGAGCATAATTCAGAAGCCTCACATCGGGCGCGCAACGGTCTAGGCCCTGTATTTGCGTTGACTCTCTCGGTAAAGCAAATTCAGTCCTAGTCCGTTGTGCGCCCGACGTGAGGCGACTGAATTTGCAAGCTATCAGTATATCAGCTTCGCCGCACACCAACATAAAATTGCTTCCTACTGAACCCTGGTTAAGCCGTTGCTATAGTCTATCCACGTTCAACCGGGGAACTTAAAGAACACACGCACTTGTCGTCATGTCGATAATTATAAGAGTAGGCTAATGCTGGTGTTGTCAATTTTCGCCTCCCCCCGTACAGAGGTCCTGCTGCCGTATTAATAAATTAGGGAAACTAGTAACGGCTAACGCTGTCCCTTTCTCTTCGGAGAAAAGGCAGAATAAACTAAAATGTGTTTATTTCAAAGAGGAAAAATATCACAATTGATTATGGCAGTGCCGATCTCATTATTGACTACTCGTTCCTTCTTATGAACACATTGCAAGACCCACAACCGCTCTTTGTATAAAGCCTTTTAAAGGTTGGATGTTAGACGTTGAACGCCAGGCCTTGGGTGAATAACCAACGCAATTTCTGGATCCGCCCCTGAGACTGATGTTAATTTTTTCCAGGACAAATGACTTTAGCAGTTGAGACCAATGCCGTAGAGAAAATATTTTGACTTTGAGATATGACGTCATAGTGGAAGAAATGGTCGAACGTGTCTCGGAAGAACGTCAGATCAGAGTCCCCAAGACTTTGATGTTCCAGTTGGTAGACGTAGTTCATATTCCAAATTCCACCTGTTTCACATTACGGAAATATATGTTCAAACGGTTTATCAGCTAATACAATTTAAAACGAAAAAAAATCTGGAAAATGCTCAATCTTGGCCCAACATGCTCAGCAATAACTAGGACCACCTATACATTATGCAATATTTGGAGAGGTGGAAATTGGTTATAGTGCTATCTGGCACACTGAACTATAAACCTGCCCGCAGAACGGAAGTTTTGCACTTGGATCCGTAACGAAGTTATAAAAATATCAGCTGACAGTCATGCTGCTATGCTACTGACAGTGTATCAATTTCTAATTTTGAAAGTAATTTTCAGGTGAAAAAATAAACTTAGACAAGTGGAATACACTCTCTTGAATCCGTTACTGAAGTGATTAACATGATTCTTAGTGAACAACTTTGTGTAAACCAAGTCATGTTCTTACTATTTATATTGATTATAATCGATCTTGTTTAATGGGGACCTTTTAATATAATTCAATTTTTTACTTATAATTAATATGTTACCCGCGTGGACTTCTGTGACGAAGTACGAAGTTTTAATAGTTGTTGTCTGCAAGTTCTAGTTTGACCAATGGTATTAGTAAGCCATGGTGTTGTTCTGTAGGAAGACGACGATTTTAACCCCTTGTGACTATATGTGCTCAGGTACAGTTGTCCTGCATTCTTTTGGACTTACGCTTAGTCTCAAGTGCTGATGCAGCTAGGTTTACATTTTGCCCAGCAGCTTTATAGTTTATATTACCAGTTGTATGTCATGGTCTCCAATTCTCAGGACAGCGCCATGATAGGCCGTATATTAATCCCCCAATAGGGCCTGCCATGCCGCCCCCCCCCCCCCCGGGGTTGCGATGTGCTCTTCGTATTCCAGGAATGTTATTGCCAGCTTTTAAGCTGCTTAAAAGTTCTCTCTGATCATATTCATGAAAATACAATAAAAACAACATTGGCATTGTCAGTTGAAGCCAGCCAGTTTATGTACACTCGCACATTCATGCACATAACCGAGAGAACAAAACAACAGAAACGGTAAATTACTCGATCTAGTGAGGATGGATGTCGTCAGTGGTTTCAGTTATTTACTTTTGAAGTATTCTCATTACAGTCTTCGTAGCAGCACTGATTTAGTTTTGAAGTTCAGCACTACCAATAATTTATAACTGAAACAATAACAACATTTTATTTTACACCCAGAAAAAATATATTGATGTATTGCCAAATTTACAAAATGTACATGCACAAGGGATATAAACTGAAAAGTTAATCAAGTTAGAGCTGTCGTTTAATTAACGCGATTTGGCCGACGGACGCTATTATAATGTAGTAACCCCGGGTTCCTTGCTTCCCGAAAATAAAGAAAATTGCGTTCTGTTTCATTACGTTAATTACAGTTACCGCATAAGCCAACATAACACATGAAGAACGAACAAGTACAGCAAAGCAAATGCTCCGTTGTTTTCTCTGGCTAGCCTGTGGCGCGAGGTATTCTACTTCTAGCGTGTTCAACACCCATAAACAACTAAGTGCTCACCACGGTCACGCAGGCTTGCGGTTTCTTTGGCAAACGAATGCGAAGATGTGTGGTTCAGCCACTTGATACAATAAGGAAGTGGCTGACCCAACTTCACTGCTGGATCGGTCATCAAAAGAAAATCTCCAAACAAACATGGCAGAAGAAAGAGACCAAGGAGGAGTCGAGAGGAAATTGATGGACTTTATGAGTCCAGGATTCAGACCTCAGGGAGTGACAAGAACAATGATTCAAGCTGACAGTTTTGAAATCAGGCCGGCACTCATCAACATCATTCAAAATCGTGCACAG
>JAOCZQ020428209.1:0-11250 GCA_025434785.2 Epizoanthus fatuus | reverse complement strand
TTGTGAAAGACTTTAATAATTCCAGGACTGAAAAAAAAGTAATTGGTGAAAGAGTCCAAACAGTGCCGCAAGGAAGCAGAGAAAGATTGTTAAAAACTATGTTGTGAAAGATTCCAACGAAGAGCAGTACAGGAATGTTGTCTCAAGACTGCAAAGCGAGGGAATTGAGACATAAAATTTCGCACATTCTTTATCAAACAAGTCATGCATGAACTTTACTAACCATCCACTTTATCTTTAGCACGTGTGTTGATCAACTAAAACATGTCATGCCGTATGACTTTCGGCAATACATCCTGGATTAAATGTCGCACATTCTTTAAACACGATTTCGATTACACAAAGTGGGAAATTTTTGCAGAGAACTCGTTTTGACCGAATCTGTAATTCTGTCAGTCTGAAATGTTAATTGTTTGTCCCTAACTATAGCAGTACAGTGTCCGAAGCCATAACGAAGTAGTACTTTTTCAAACTTCATCTTCTTTTGAAAATTTCATGGGTGTTTTAATTGACCTACAACTATAAACGGCGAGTTCTGGCTTCTTGCTGCTTTCAGCTGTTTTTTCTGTGACCAGCACAATACAGTTCTAATATACGTGGGCACACTTCCTTGGCTTTTCCAACATAACATTTGAGGCAGACGAGGACCCCGAGGACCTATATCAAAGGGCCATGTCATTTTACTGAAGACAATCTTCTTGTTGCCAATGGCAACATTACCCACCACGGTGCACCCTATAGAACATGGTGACCTCCCTAGTCTCGTGAAGCAGCACTGCAACACAGAACTGAGATCTAGAACCCTAGCACCTTTAAAACCGGAAATTCACTGGCATTAGATTCACTCCTCGAGGAAATTTGCACTGGTGCCGACTCCAAAGTAAAGTATTGCAGGCAGCTGCTTTGAGGCTGAGACAGGCACCCACTCGCACCTCATACAAACCATCCCAACAACCAATAACACAAGTGACCAAAGTCCTGTCCTTTGTGCAAACAAGCGGGATGCAATGATAATCACTATCTAAGCACATGCCCTTTTATGCCTCCTGGCACCTCCTGTACACACTTTCAGGCGCTCCCCCGAGTGCAGTGCCACAATTAGTTAATATGTTCCAGTTAGTTAACTTTAACGATGTTACTGTTCATTAGTATTGCTTACAGCAAGAGAAAAAGAGGTTACTCCAGCAGGCAGTACCTGTGGTATTGTTGTCAGTGTATGCGCATGCACTTAAGAGCATAAGGAATGCCTCGTAGTTTTGGTACTCAATAAAGTTCATTCATTATGGACTGTTTCCCATCGCTTCTTACTGGCGTAAGTAACACATGAACTTAAGTAACACATGGATTTGTGTAACACTGTGGCCATGTTCGGCCCAGTCCCTTGTCGATTCGTGCCATTTCAGGTCATGTGACCAGAGAGCAGTCGAAGAACCATGTGAGTCATGGATGTGTCACACGAGGGTGTGAACTTTATATTCCGTTTTCTAGTAAACAGACATTGGAATCCATGAATTACTAACTTTACGAGTTGTAGATGCTGGACAAAGGTTAACATTGTGTCTGTTAACGATCATGTATTTAGCTAAATTACGGCAACATAGTACCTGTTGTATATGTTTCGGCAGACGCCATCTTGATTGTAATTTGTTTGCATTTCGGTTTTACGGTTCTCTTACAATTCCTTTACGGTTCTTTATGGTTCGGGAGAGTCCATGCAATTGGCAGACCCAGAGGCAACTACACCTTGCTGATGCCGATGGCAACCTGACAGTGAATTATTGGAGTATTCAAAGAAGCCAACTATGACACGGGACAATTGTAAAATATATTTTCATATAAAAGTGCTTCGAAGTTCAATGGTTTCCTTATTGTTTTAGGTGTTGTTTTTCCAATGTTAATACTGTCTATGATTATAAAACTACGATTTCTCAACTTTGACTCAAGTCACTTTGAAAATCCCGGCCAGGAGAAGGTAATATAAAGTGGTATTGTATTGCGTTGTATTGAATTGTAAGTCCAAATAAAACAAAAAAAATCATTTTCAATTATTGTTGAAACTATATTTTAAATGTTGAATTTGCAGGGAAAATTGCGCAGTCATATAGTAAAAGTTCTTGCCTCCGCCAGTGCCACATCTCCAATGCTTATTCAGAAAGCCAGTCTTGGTTACACTGCAACCCCTAAAGGTGACAGGGCATGCTATTACATGTCGATCATGGGTGAAGCCCATGCCAAGATGAGAGTTGCTGGGGAAGATTAAAGCTCTTTCAAAATGCACTTCGCATCTGAAAGGTCAATGCAATTTGACCTCAAAGTCATGACAGAAATGTTATTCAAGCGTATTGATAGAGAGGTTTGTCTACCGAATTTCTCAGTTGTACAGACTACAAACTCAAACCAGGCGATGGTCGGAAGTTGAGGAACACCATCAGTGAGCATAAAATAGGTATTCTGATAAACTGAATTGTGTGTTAAAGGGTTTGAGAAGCCACGATGCAAACCTGTTTGACAAACATGGAAGAAATCTGAAAGAAGGAAGTCTTTTCACCACAACTTTAATGAGAAAACATTAAGGAGATAGAAGGAAAGTTAATCCAACTTCAACAAAGCAAGGAAGTCTTGGCTGCAAAACTTGAATTGTTTGGCAAAGTGTTGGTTGGTAGAAAGGAAAAAATTGTGAAGCAGCACAGAAAAAAAGAAAATCAACGCAAATCAAGGCACCGAAAGCAGAATAGACGGGGCAGAAATCTGCAAAGAGTCTATGGCATTTGTGTTGCTGACTCATTTGACAGTGAACTTAAACAGTTTGTGTCATACCCACCAACATTTCCTGTTCCTGTATGTTTCATATTCATGTTGAAAATGCTGCTACGTCTATTTTTACCAGAGATGCTGCATATATTGCAGAACTCTTAAAACAAGGAGTTTTCTTTCACGAAGCCCAGAGCCTAATTTTAACAAGCTTGAAGAAAGATGTCAGCAATAAAGTTTGCAATTTTGTAGACAGAAGATTATGCTGACAAAGGGACTCAATTCATGGAAAGTTGGAAAAAACGTGGAAGAAAATGGAGGGGTGCAGTTGCTGAAGGTGATGACGAGGAAGATGATGATGAGGAAACATATAGTGACGAGGATGAAGAAGAGGAGGAGGACTCGGAAGAAGATAGTATTAATCAGGAAGAAGAGAGCACGTGGTATAATGAAGAAGTAAGAGAGTATGACTATGAAGAGGGAAATAAGGAGACTATGAAGAAGATGATACACAGTGGCTGTAACTAAGTCCTGGAGAGGAAGTATGTGCTTGCAAAAATGTCATATTTGACAGAGAACTTGCAACCAGTTCCGTTATGCTTTATTGCATTTCACTCTAAATCAATTATTTCAGAATTTAAATCTATTTATAGACACAACTTATATATATATATATAAGACATATGCAGTTTTAATTTTTCATTCAGTTTTTATATTCCTTAATTTTTAATATGAAAGTAAAAATAACATTGTTACAGTTTCTTACAACAGCAAGGTTGAAACAAATCTACCTTGCATTTAAATACATAATACATTTACAAAGATAAAAAATAATTTATATAAATGAACATAATATGCTTTTATTTTAATTACTTTGTTGCTTTTCAGAGGGGAAGCTGCATTTATTAAAATGAATGTAACCGCTCCGACCTACACTTTGTAATTATATTCACCTTTTATGCAGCTGATCTGAAAGTAATTTTGGTTTATATGGCTTCCAATTTTCTTAATGTTCCCTCCCAGCTGACACGATTAAGTTTGGGATGGCACCCCCTTTCATCTTTTGCAAGCCCTAAAAAAGGGTTCCATTCCATAAACTGTAACTAACAATTTTTTCGTTGTTGTGACTCTTAAGGTTCCTGAACCCGAGCTCATTGCCGGAACAGTCAGCTCAGTACAGTTGTACCAGCACCCGATGTTAATCCATTTGAGGTTTGCAATGAATTTTTTTTCCTATAAACATTCAACGTAGTATTTCTCCGGACAGTATTGTATAGTATTTGCATGTAAAACCGTTACAATAGCTTCCAAAGATGAGGTACATGTACCATTCATTTGGTCAATATGTGCATATGTACAAAATGAACTGACGTTTCTTATCTTTGTGATTGTATCTCTATAAACCTACAGAATATTGGTGACGAGGATGAAGATTAGTCTGCAGAGGCAGTCCCATCACGCTGATGATGTTAATCAGCTTAAGAATTCCATCCTACACAAGGCCCCAGAAAATGCAAGTGGTGTTAACATCAACTACACTTCGAACGAAAATGCCAAGCAGTTTGCATCTGACCTCAATAGTGAAAACTCATCTTCAGCTCAATGCCACCTTGATTCAGTATGTATTCCTGACTGTAACATTGAATGGGTTCAGGGAGATAAGAAGGTATCCCACGAGATAATGAAAATGAAGGTCAACTTTAACAGCAAGCAACGAAGCATTTCTTTTGAAAAAAAATTCACTCCAGCTGCTAACGAGAAAACAAACTACAGTTCAAGTTCTGGGAAATCGTGGGAATGGAAATACAGGAGAGGGTTTTACTAATTGATGTGACCAAGAAGCCACAGTGTTTATCAAGATTGATTTAACACATACCAGCGAGGTTGGACCTGTACTATCTGCACCATGGGTGCTGCAGCCAGATGTTGAAAGTCATGGTAATGCACCAGTCAATGTAACCCCCCCACACACACACACACACAGACACACAGGGCTATGCGGGGATTAGCAGGACATTGGGCATGCTATTCGTGCCCCGATGAGTATGGTATTTGTCTCGTTTCGAATGTACAGACATTTAACGGAAGATTGGGCTGACTGTTGGCTCATGAATGCCTTGCGCAAAGTACATGGTATATTTGTAACGATTGCTTGAAGTGAAGAATACTGAAGGTATGTTTTCCATTGTTTCTCTATTGTTTTGTACTTTATTTGAAGTGAATACCTCTTCAGTTGTAAAATTAAAAAAAAAATTAGTTGCCGGCTATCCTTACTCTCAAACTATGAAAACCGTGAACACTAACAAACATTTTTGGAAAGTTTATTGTTTTTAAACCAGTCACAAACAAAGTCAGAAACCACACCTGCGGAGACAATACCGTGTCAGCTCTCTCAGCTGGAGGATTTGTGGTCAGGGTTTCGCTCACTATTGGTCCTGAAAGACATTCCACAAATAATTCTGGGTGTTCACGGTTTTCGTAGTTCCACAGTAATCGATAAAAGGATTTTATATATGCAGTTTTCGCAGTTGCCATTGTGATTATGCATAGGTAACTGAACCAAATGTTCTGTATTGCACTAAATGCTAAACATTTTGAAATGTTTTTTAAAAAAACTTTATTTAATTCCGTTCTCTACACGTTGTCCGTGTGTTCTATGTGTTTGAACTAAAATTTGGCATTTTAGAGAAGCAAATGCTTTTGCAAAAACAGCCTACTTCAATAAGCAAAGACGCAAAACAACCGTGCAACCAGGCTTGTTTGAGGATTTTTAGTTGCGAGAAAACAATATATTTGAATGCGTTTTGTGTGAGTGAAGAGTAATAAGACTTTTAAAATGTCTAATTCATCATCCATACATTAAACTGTTATTGTTAATCGTATATGTGCATGTTTGCATGCATTTGAAATTCGACATAAAAATACCAGAAATATGTTGATAGATGTCAATAATAATAATAAACTTCATTTGAACCTCAGGCTTATAACTCGGTACAAACGCCGTGCTAATCAGGGAGACCGAGTACTGTATAACTTCATGTTTCACTTGCAGTGTTAAGTGCAGATACAGAAGTTAAAGTAAATTACTGTTTTGCAACTTTCTTAGTACTTACAACAAGACTTCTTGAGGGATAAAAGGGAACCTGAAGAAAAAAATCATTTTATTCTTCTAATTATTAAGACCGACTCCTGTAAACTGTCTTTGATCTGTATTCACTTCTTCTTCATCCTTACTGGTAACTGAAGTTTGCGATAGTAAGAACAATTGCATTAAGACAGGACTCTTCTTTTCCAAACACCAAATTCAGAAGCTGAATGGATAAACGTTGCAAGTGATGTTAAAGAAAATTGGAACTACCATTGTTGTTTTGGATCACATAACCATTGCCATAAGACCACCACTCACCATGGTTCCCTACATTTTAAATATACACATGTTTAGTATTGTACTAGTATTTCTCTATATTGATGTAGATGCTGTGGGTCGAAGTAGTGATGCAGGTGTTTATGGGAACTCAACATCAAATCACTCACTTAAAACAGACAGTCCGAATCTACCAGACACCAGAACAAAATTTCATTTCATTGGTCATGATGCTTTTCCATTGTCAGAGTGGATAATGAAGCCTTTTTCACACTGGCAGCTAAAGAACAAAAAACAGATTTTCGACAACTGACCTTCAAGAGCTCAAAGGGTGGTGGAAAATGCTTTGGGCTTCTTGGCTAATAGGTTTAGAGATTTCTTTCAACGATTTGTTCGTCTCCTGAAAAGTTGAAATTACTGTACTTGCAGTATGCTGCTTACACAATTATCTAGCGCAGCACTCAGTAATGGCAACATATGCCTCTCAAGCTCTCTCAGATAACGGAGAAAAAAGCAGTTGCCCAGAACTAACTGCTCTCCAGAGCAGTTACTTCAGAATGCAAAGAATTAGCGGGATAACTTAAAAACCTATTTTGTAACTAATGGTGCAAGAAAGTATGATAGTGTTAGCTGGTGTGTTACAATAAGTACAACTGCAGTGAAAAGGTGAGGCAATAGGTTCTTTCATGAAGTCCCTGGTCTAAATGACAAAGTGCAGTGAACGTACTGATACCGCTAGTTGAGGGTTTAAATTGACACGTGGGTAATTTCAGTGCACTACCTCTGGGGCCAGGGTACTATCCAAGACTTAGTATTTTCAGTTGGGGTTTGGCCCTGGAGACAAAGAAGAAAGGGAGGTTTTGTGCGAACTATGGAAGAAGATAGAAACAACCTGCTCGAGCAGGCCACGTGGAGACAATAAAATACACAACAAAGTGGGTTGTCTCTTTTCAGAGGTAAAATCACAATGTTCGTATTTTCAAAACATATTTTATTATTTTCAAGCTGAAAACGCCTATAACTTATAAATAATGACACATACAATAAAGTTCTGAACTAAAAACGTTTTGAACTGATTATTCTACAGTTAAGTTCAGCAAGTATTTTCCAAAACATTGTGTTGCAGCTCTAATACAAAACATTTATGGAAAAGCCATTTTTTCGATAATCAATGAAGGCAAGAATTCTGCTTCTCACTATAACTCCTTTCGTTTTGCGTTTTGATATTTGGTCTAATTTAAATTTTATATCATAAAATTCAGAGGTATTCTCTCGAGACGTATTTTGACCAATCTCTTTTTGTAATTCGCAGAGTTTTTGATGTAGTAATTTCTCGTCATTTCTGCGTTCTTTCGCCTTTTGTTTGGCATAGAATAGTGTTAATTTCAATTTTATAAAATCTAATTTTATTTCAGTTTCTGTTCTAGTTCACGTTCAAGTTTTGCTAGATGTTACTTTACAATGCAAAATGTAGCGGCTGCAAAGCACAGTGGGATACCTCTGGAAGTAGTCCGTACATCTGATGGCCACACCATCCTGGAAGACGCCCATGGCCTGCACCACCTCCCGCTTGATCTGGGCTGTACAAGCGATGTCAAAATTGGACAGGAAGTGATCCGCCACCGCGATCAACGCATCCTTGGGCCAGCGGTCGAACCAATCCATGGTACAACCGCTGATCAGACCTGGAAACTTCAGAGAACGGTTGCGGAACTTTTCACCAACCTGTTTTATAATACAGTGAAATGAACATATAAATAATAATATAAAATATACAATACCGTCAGTTCTCGTACATTGTACGTATTTTTAGATTTTAATTGGCCCTTTTGTAAAACATGATCATACGATATCTTGCAATAACGGCCAAAAGGGTGTGATAAAAAATCAAATGCACTTAAAAGTATGCGCTATACTTTATATCACACGGCATAACAACTCCCACAATCCTCTTGGGCCGTGGATAGCCTCCAAACAGGGGCCTTATTTCATTGGCAGCTTTGGAGGCCGGGCCAGACTGTGTATTGTGTCCGTGTATTGAGGCCGGGCCAGACTGTGTATTGCGTTCGTGTATACGTATTGCATATTTTTGCAAGTCAACGTGCATTGAAATGGCGGCGTATATACATTTCTTAGTAATGAACATCAGTGTGAGCGTGGTTGGCTCAGTCGGTAAGATCTCGGCCTGCCAACCAGGAGGTCCGGGTTCAATTCCTGATGACTGCCCAGGGTTTAATTTGTGAACCTTCTTTCGCCACACCGTCCGTGGACAGGGACGTTAAGCCGTTAGTCTGGTTTCTCGACCTTCTATCAGGGTACTCAAAAGAACCCACGCACTTGTTGATAAGAGTAAGTTTATGACGGTGTTAGTGGTCTGTCTCCTCTCTTACAGCACATGCGCATTAAATCAAACTGATTGCAAGGCTGGCACTACGGCAAAAGGGCAGATTTATTGGCCGATATTTCGACTAGTAGAACTAGTCTTCTTCGGGGCCAGGGCTATAATGAAAATAACGGCTCCCAAAATTTGAACTAATATAATGACATCTTAATATTGGGTTTGTACGATACTTATATACAATTCATGAACAAAGGCAATTTGAGTCATCGTTCATGACGACGGTTTATACCGTCTGGCGCCAGAGTTTTACCTCTGTTTATGAGGTAGGCTTCTCGTGCTTTACGGCGGGACGTGTTTCTTGTTGGGTGAAGTTTGAGTGGTATGAGTCTTATATCTGTTACTGAATGGCCTGGTAAATTGAAATGTGTGGGGACTGCTGCTGTAGCATTGGCGTGACTTGGGTTATTTGTGGTTTTGTCTCTGTTCTCTATATAAAGCGTTCACGAAGTGAGTCTTAGAGGATTATATATAATCATGGAGTGTATTGATTTGCTTTACTTCACCAATATAACAACCAAACACGCAGGACAAATGACCAAAGTGCCAGAGAGTATTCACAACACTTTTACATGTTCAACATTTCTTATTTTTCAGCAGGCCTTTTCACAGCAATGAAGAACATACTGAATAATTTCTCTTCCTTTATAATAAAGCAAGCGTTTGCAATCGTCTGGCAATTTGATTTCGTGATTCGGCGCCCTGTGGGTTCTTGGTTCAAATCTCCACTGAATAATGATCTGCGCATGAGCACACAAAAACAAATAATTAAAATTCTTCAACATTTTTTTTTATTTGAAGGGAACTGTTTCAAGACAAGTAGCTAAGAAGAAAAACAGTTGGTTTCATTATTCATATCCTAGAGAGAAAAACACTTGTAAGTTGATGGAGGATGAGAAGGGAATATCAGTGTATAATTATATTATCCTATCACGATACACGGCGCCAGAAGTGCGGCGGATGTGCTAGTCATCTCAAGAATGACTCAAGACTGGGGCCGGGAGGATGGAGTTGACGGAGGATGACACCGTAATATCAGTGTGTAATTATATTATCCTATCACGATACACGGCGCCACTGAGTGTAACAAAGACTGAATAAATAGAATAAAACCTCACGCGTTGTTTGTTTACATGCGTATAGCCGCCATATTGAATTTCAAACTAGTTACTAGGCCTAAAATAATTTCCCAATCACGCGGTTTCCCGTTCGGAAAAATTCTGTCGGAAAAGAATAGTCAGAAAGCGCGCGTCCGTTGCAAATAATCGAGACCTGGGATCTAATAGAACCCAGGTATCCTTAGCATGCTCTACGCGCGAAAACAAACGACGTGTGAGTTTCTTTATGTTTGTATTTATTCCGTCTTTGTTAAATTCAGCAACCATGGTTAAATTGCAAATGGCAGTGAAAATGTGCGGCTTTCTGATATCAATAAATGGTAACTGTGGTAACAGCAATCGCTCTTAATTTTATGAGGTGTATAATGAATCAATGGCCGCGTTATGTGTTTTGTTAATTCGTTTCTGAATTTAACTGTTTCTGTGCTTTTTCTGTTCATGCCCCCAAGCCGTGGAATGCATAACCATTGGATATCAGAACCAGTGAATTCAGTTCAAGCTAAACACGCATCTTTTTAAAGCAACATACAACCTGCAATCAGCCAGAAAGCGTCATTCGTTCTCATCTTGTAGGTTTATTACTTAGTTATTTTAACAATTTATAATTATGGTTATAGCCGTTTTAATAAGATTTTGGTATTGGTAGCTCACTCATTTCATTCTTATATTGTAAAACGCTTATGTCAGCAATGTATAGGCGCTATATAAATTATATTATTATTATTATTATTATTATTATTCATGACCTATATCAACGAAGTCGAAGTGGTGCTATCTTGGAAGATTAGACTTATAATACGTACTTATACATACTGAGAAACCTGAATAATAAAAGAATTAAATGTTGCTTCACAGATCATACCTTCCACACAATCTATATTTCAGTATAGTATTTGTGTGGAAAGATACTTTTGTTTTTGTGCAGCGATTGCATAAAATAATAATAAATATGGATTTGTAAAAAAGAATTATGTTACGTTCAGTCTGCGCATACTCGTAGATTCAAAGTTCTGACTCCAAGTTGATTTTCGCCCTTTCTACAGATCATGATGGCCAATATCAAATTTTGTTCTCAATATGAACAAAATTTCCTTTTTTTGAAAGGATAGGAAATTAAAACTTACAAATACTAAAAAAATATTTATCGACGAATTCATCTTGGATTGTCTTGTACCGTTGATGTATATTTTACTTAAACGTTCTGCGCGGATTGCGACTGCTAGTTGGATTTCAGATGCAAGCAATGAAAAGTGGTAAATAAGGAAACGGCGAGTGAAAATGCGCTACCGAGAGTGATGCCAGAAGAATGACGCTTAGAGACGATTTTAACCACACAGAGAACCTTAATCTGGCTCTTAAGATGTGTTTACAAGTAACATCTCGAATTTTCTCTAGAAAACAATTCAAAATACTTAGGGACGGACCAGTTGATATCGTGGGGTGGGAGTGGAATACTGATTTGCGAGCAAATTTTCGTTTTGCCCTGGGTTGGGCCTGCAAATTTTCTTTTTTGCTTTTCCCTCTCTTTCTCTCTCTCTTTGTCTTTATAATTTTGTGTCGTGCAAATGTTTTTTTTTTGCCGTTTCGGGTCGTGCAAATTTTGTTTTTACGAATTCTTC
>JAOCZQ020427151.1:0-11250 GCA_025434785.2 Epizoanthus fatuus | reverse complement strand
AGTGAGACTGGTCATTTTTTCCTCAAACTCGTTCGCGCAGATATTGCTGCAAAGTTCATCAAGGCCCATCAAGACTGTCGAAGAATACATTAACCATTCTTGTCCTTTCTCGATGATTGTATTCGATCCATGACTGGAACCCTTTCCAAGCGAGTATCATGAGGGCTTCGTACATAAACTTGTGAATTCTTACCGCTCGGTTATACCTGTGACCATCCACAACTCCTGACACAGACCTCTCTGCAATCACAACTGACCCAACACAAAGGTCTCTCATTCCAGGCTCCTGGAAACGTTTTCCTATAATAGACAGCAGAGTGCATGTCGTATGAAATACATCCATCTTCAGGACTATATCCTTCGACCTCTCACTATGTTTCCACTGGATCTCAGTTGCTTTTGCGTATAGTGCCTGTTTAAAGACAACGATCGAACTTCATGATCTGTGGCCATATCAGTGGCGGGCGGCAAGTATCGCACATTGTCTGCTCGCGACGGTTATATTAACCTCAGTCTAACCACTTGCTTTCTGCTTCTCTTTCGTATGAAGGCGCACTAAAATCCAATTAAAGCAAGTTCTTCTTCCATACGTGTTTTGTCACTTCTTCAGAGGTTATTTCGTATTTTATTGTGCGAGGATTGCAGCGCTCACCAGCATTGTAGGCAGGGATGTCTGCAAGGGTTGAAGAGTCAACGCTCCTCTGTCTTGTTCTTGCTACTACAGGCACTGCCTTTGGGGGAAGTTGTGGGCCAAAATATCTGGCTTGCACGGCGATGCTATTTACTCTGTGGGATGGTCCCGATCCAGAGAGAGGTTTTTCTAACCTATCGATGCTATCCCAGGCTAACGTCGTGTTTATATAAGGCTCAATATTATGAGGTAGTGGAATTTCATTTTCTTGAGTCAGGGCCATTTTGTGGATAACCCTTTTAGCACATCGAAATTGTGTACGTTTTCGGATAACTCGCTTCTATATACCGTCAAATTTGACGAACATCGTAGTTTTAAGTTCGTAATATGTTCTTTATCTATTGTAGAGGTTTCTATGTCCTTTTCCATGGTTCTAAAGTGAAAAACAGAGAGGAAAATTACAACAAACTTACCAGGGAAGGCGGTCGCCATCTTTGTTACCCATGATGCATTTTGAAACTGCGAAACTGTAATTTCGGTGATCGCCTTTGTCCGCTTTTGATGAATACGGCAACCAAACTTTAGCCTTTACTCTACAAACTCCATCATTTTATATACTTTTACTTGATCCGAATTGCACTTTCAAAAATTATAAAAAACAAAAGAATCATTTTTGGTTGCAGCATGCACACGTCGCAAAGAAACAGGATTTTCGCTTCTTCACGTTTTTGCTGAGCAATTTCTCAAATCTGCATAAATTAAATGCATGAAACAAACCTATTCAAATTTGTTTCAATCTGCAGCAAGCTAGACTCATTTTTACGAGTAACTCCGATTCTCTTCAGATGATAGTGAAGAGTCGACAGGACATATTCTTAACCTATAACTCAATAAAGATTTGTTGCTATTTTAGCCAGTGTATGGTCTGGGTGGCTGCAAATTGTTCCTACGGTAATCACCTCTTCGCGTGGAGCAAAAACAACACAACCATACAGTCGACCAAGCGTAGCCAGTCACAGTGCCGAGAATGTAGTATTCGCAAGATAATGGGTTATAGCTTTCTCTGACATCCCCAGATATAATGCAGTCTATCCAAGTTCAACGGAGAAAACTAACGAAATGGTCCTCCCCTCAGATCATCACTGTATGCCATGAGCCTGCTTTGCGACTGTTAGCATATGTAAATATCAACTCATCTGACTTGGAGCCACAATACCATGCGATCGTGGTATGCACCAATGTACAATGATCGAGACAACCTTTTTTTAAATAGCTGTATATCATTTTATCCTTTACAACGTTACAGCACAAAAAAGTATCACTCACTTGCATCTGTGTTGGAGTTTGAAGAATGCTGAATAGTTCTGAGGCCAGAAACTTGTAAAGTCAACAATCTGGTACTTCTTCCTCATTTTACCCAGTCGATGTGACATCTTGAAACTGTATATTCCGGTATTGGCAGCCCCCAAGTGGCAACTTTCATAATGTCACATCCATAAAACACTTCTTAACTCCTAGAGTTCACCCATGAGTGAAAATGTTGAATTGTTTATGGTAATTACCGTCCGTGACAACAAATTACCTGAGATCGACCGTGCATGCAATTACTCACTTTTTGGAAGAAAACTAATTCATTGATGGCCCTTGTCTCATTCGATGTTAGGGTTTTGATTCATAAAGTATAAGGAAAATTGTAAATCACTTTAACGGGACCCTGGGTACCAGAGGCTAGGCTCGCTCCGGCATATCGTAATGGTTTCATAACATTTATCAGATTAATTAAGGATTAATTAAAGACTAATTAAAGATTTGCTGGTATCAGTGTTGTAAATAGTGTGAATGCAGTGCGCTATATACATTAGGGATTAACTTCTACACAAAGAAACTAGTTACGACAATAAGCCACATCCGGAGCTTTAGTGGCACCCCGGCGCATCGAGAGTTGAGATTTATGATAATCAGCCATGAAAAAAACCACGAATGCCTCCTATAATTTTTTGTCCAGTGCATAGATTTGACAGGTAATAAGAGTTGATCAATCACAGTCAAGAGTCGAAACAACTGGTATGTTTAAACCTCTGGCGCATTTATAATACAATTCCGACTTCCAATTACTTGGAATAAAATAGCCCACTTTCGATATTTTAAACCTGTTTGGTTTCAGTCCATCCCGGGACGTCGAGACACAAAACCCAAACAACTGAAGGCACGGCGAGATGAATTTCATCTCGGGAGGAATGAAATTCGTCTCGGACGAGATGACTTTCGTCCTATAACCACTCATGTCAACAAACAGATACAGAGATGAACTCATCACGGGATGCAATATATCCCGGGACGAAACTCTCATGTAAACGGGCCCTTAGACACGGACATTTCTCCATCCATATTGCGGTAGACTATAAATGCATGTATATGTACAACTTAGATTTACCAATACCCTCGCAATTTTCAGGTATTTGAATCCAAACTACAAGTTTCTGAAGAGCAGATTGAGACGGCCCGAGCGAGCTGAAGTGAAAGTGAGCATTTTCTTGAACTCTCTGGACCAAGTGTATTAACTTCCTTTGCCTAAGTTAAACCTGAGTGGGCTAAAACAAATTACAAATATCACCCATTTGAAGCGAGAATAGTATGCAATGACTGCTCCATCATATTTTAGACGCTCTTCAGTTCGACGTCCTGTTTTTGCATCAAACTCCCAACAAGGTCACGTGATATTTTCCTGGAGCAAGATCAAATTGAAATGGCTTGGTCACGTGACAGATCTGTGCACTGGACAATTTCGGGCAAGAAAGGCCTTCATGAGGTACAAAATCGCTCTGCAGGCAAGGAAAATCTTGCTCAAAGATATTCGTTCTTGTAAATTAGCAAATAACTAAACACGAACTAACATATACAAATTGCATCCGATGGTTTTCTCTACCTGGGATTGCGTTATTGAGCTTCAAACCCGGTCTTTGGCAAACTTTTGACTTTGAAGCAGGATAAATTAAAAACTACGCTTAAAGGACAACGGATGCCGTTTGTTTCATATATTTCGCCAGAAATGTGTTTTACGCGTGTGTAGGGCTGAGAATGTTTTTACCACATATTCTGGTTCGTACGAAATCATGGAGATGATCGTGTCTGGAGAGAGGTAACACGACTTGCTGCTAACATAGTGAATACTTGATATAAACTTTAATCTTTATAGAGCTGTGGTTTCTTAGATATGACATATATCTGAAAGAGGCTATTCTCGTTCTAGGAACAAACAAACGGCGTCAACATGTCTGACAAAATAATAATGACCATGCTTCCTTTTATGATCGTTTCTCAACATGTATGGCATCGACAGTTTATTTGTCAGGACACGTGGTGCTTTTGTTTGTGCCACATGGTGGAAATGTGACATAATAACTCCTGGAGGTCAGGGCATTGTCTAGCAACACTTGTTTGAAAAGTGTGAACCGTGAATAAATAACAAAAATGCCAGAATTCTCTGGAAAAGTTGTATAACGCCCCGACAATCCGGATGATTCTCTGCTCATATTACTGTAACATAGTTGTAGTTGAAGATGTGTTGATCTTGTTTGTTGCTCGTTACGATTTTGCCTAGAACGCCTTAGTTTACACTGATGGCAGCGGACTGGTTTGTACAAAATGAGTGACAAAAAACACAAAATTATTTGAAAGGCAGGTGAAGAAGCGACAAAGTCGATTTTACGCGTTGACACGTATGTCGCAGCGTGCGGCGATGGGGCAAGGGAAAAAGTGCCGGAAGAGCTGCACCTGGATTGCCCGATGATAAGCTCGATTTTCTGTTGACCATTCCCGAAGACACCCGTAAAGACTGGTCAAAGCTGGAGAAGGTTTTTCTTGATGAATACTGGGCAGATGCTGCGTCCTGCGAACAAGTTTTCTTGGTACGGAAACGCCACGAAGATGAGTCCTTTCTTGTGTACTATTCAGTAGTAGAACGTTTACATCGTGATGCCTTTGGGGTAGAAGAAGGAATGGCCTTGTCAGATGAGTCCCACTTAGCTATTACCCGCCAGTTTTTACAGGGAATTCCAGCAGAACTTTCATTGAAGCGTCAAATGGACTACCCGGACGCAAAACCTAAAGATCTTGTCAAGCAAGCTCGCCGAACTGAAGAAGTTTTCGCTGGGACCCAGTCCCATTCTGAGCAGGCTCTGTGATTGAATCGACGGTCACTTCGACCCAGTTTGAAGCCTCGAGAGAGGAGCTAGATGAAGTAAAATCCTTACTTAAAGGCCAGGCAAATGCAGTTGCTGACCCTTCCACGCGTGAAGAGGTGAATTCGTTGAATCAGCCTAAGGCTAACCCTCCAGGATCGAGAAAATGTTTCAGGTGTGGTTCAGCATCATATCTACTGCAGGACTGTGGTCGTGCTCTCCCTGGGTCAACGCGGGGAGAATGAGGATTAAAACAAGGCTCCATGATGACTGTTACAAACTAAATGACACCAGTGCCATGGAGCCACCACTGGTGTCAAATGCCAATGAAAGTACCCCAAAGCCACAGCTCCTAAGATAGGTCCACCCTTCGTGTGTTGGGATCAGCAGGTGGGGTGAAGTGTACTTGGCTAGCTCCAAACTTCCTGGAATTGAGAAGCTCAAACTGTCCCCACCACAAAGTGTTCCTACAGCAGCCAATGGTTCCCCTCTATCACGTATTAGTGAAATAGTGACAAAAGTGCAGATTGGTCATGTCTCGAAAGATGATGTCCGTGTGTTAGTAATCCAGAATTTGAATACCCCCGCAATCCTGGGGATTGACAGTCTAGAAAAGTTTGGTACCTTTGGCATAGATTGGGCCAATCAAACACTGAAACTCGGTGACACCATAGTAGTTTTAGAGAAGCAGCGTCATGGTTCAGTTTTGTCGTCCACTGTTGTCTCCCTTATTTCAGACCATATGATCCCTGCACGCTCTAAGTGTTTTGTGACAACAACTGTGAACCCCAATTACTGGAGTAAACATGATGCTCTATTCACCCCATTCACTGAGAAAATGGCTCGGTTAGATGTCTTGCTTAAGGCAGGTGTTGTGTCACCCACCCATTACAGTTCCATTACCATAATGAACAATAGTGAACACCCAATCAATGATCTGCAGGCAAAGGAATTAGTGGATTCTCCCCTATCAAAGTCGAGGACAAAACAGCTACTGTTAACGAAATCTCCAGCGAACAGCTGCGCAGTTCAGTGCCAACCAAAAAGGGCCCAGTTGCAGTCGATCTTGACCAGTGTGAAGTGGGACCAACTGAAAAACGTTGTTATTATTATTAAAAACAAGAACTTAGGCAACTTTTGAATGAGTACAAAGATGTTTTTGCCAACAATGAAAATGAGGTAGGGTGTACTAATCGAACTCAGTTCAAAATAAACACTATCTCTAAGGTTCTCTAAGGTTCCGGTGCCTGTAAAACTTCGGCGTACACCATTTGCTCTGGTGGGCTGAGGTTGATAGACAAATTAAGGACATTGAACAATGAGCATAATCGAGCAGTCAACTTCACTCTATTCATCTCCCATACTGTTAGTACCTAAACCCGATGGCTCATACAGATTCTGCGCAGATTTTTTGAGCTCTAAATAATGCCACCGTATCCAAGGTCTTTCCCCTGCCTTTGGTGCGTGAATACAACCTTTGTCTGGCAAATCCCAGTGGAGAGGGGGAGTCGTCATAAAACGGCCTTTTCCACAGAATCTGGCCACTGGCAGTTCTGTGTCATGCCCTTCGGCATCAAGAATGCACCTACTGTTTTTGCCTGCTTAATGACTGATATTATGCAAGGACTACTGTGGAATGGGGTGGCAGTGTATATTGACGATATCATCATCGATGGGAGGAACTTTCGTGAACATTATAACCTTCCAAAGGACGTCTGACAAAGGGATCGAACCAGACCCAGCAAAAGTGGAGGTTATTCGGCAGTGGCCTTGTCCAACGAACACAAAAGAGCTGCGTGCCTTCTTGGGACTTTGTAACTATTATGGTGATTTATCCCTAATCTTCAGGAGAGTGCTTGGGTGCTCAAACAGCTAACAGGGAAATCTAAATTTGTCTGGACAGTAGAAAGAGAAGGTGTCTTCAATGACCTCGAATTTGCCTTATCTTCCAGTGATGTCATCCTTCAGTTTCCTGACATGTACAGTTCCCTTTGCACTCAGCACTGACGCGTCCAACTCCAGTGTTAGTTGTGTTCTCTCCCAAAGGGATGCGCTTGGACAAGACCGTCCAGTCCTTTTTGCCTAAAAGGCACTAAATGACAGTGAACTGAACTGGCACACTTGTGACAAGGAAACCTTTGCATTAGTCTTTGGTCTGCGGAAATTCCGTTATTAGCTGTTGGGAAACAGATTCATCTGGCACACACACCATGAAGGTCTGAAGTGGTTAAGAAATACCTGTGACCCTCAAGGCCGCTACATTCATTGGATTGGAGAGATTGAAGAATTCGTTTTTGAAGTCAATCACAGGCCGGGAACCCAAACCCCATGCAGATGCACTTTTCCGTGTGCGTAATTAACCGTTTGCCTCGTGATGGCCAGTTTAACATTGCAGAATTCCAGCAACTTCAACTAGCCGATCCCGTTTTGAGTACTATCATTTCCCAGTTAAGGCTAGGGCACAGACAGATTGTCTACAAATCCAGACGTGCGTCGTTTGGCCAGAAAGCGTGATTATCCGATCTTGGATGAACGTGATGGGTTGCTTGACATGTAGTACAAGGTGGGCAAGTAACTTTTCAATCGTTCCTGAAGCCTTAGTTCCACAAGTTGTTATCCTGAAACATGATAATGCTGTTCACATGGCAGGTCACAAGACCATTAAGTTAGTCCAATGAGAGTATTTTGGCTGGACATGGTGAAAGACATAAAAGAGTATTGCTCGTCATGTGTTCCATGTGCAGCTGCCCACCCTAAACACTCCCATCCACATGCACTTCTTACAGTGACATCGCAACCAACTGAAACGTGGCAGGAAATATCGATGGATCTCAAGGGTCCATTTGGCACAAAACCGACCACACGAGGTAATGGTTACGTACTAGTAACAATTGACCTACTGACCAGAGCAGCGGAATTGGTCCCTATTCCAGACAAGACAGTCAGGACAGTAGCCAATGCCCCCATGAAGGAATTGTTCTGCCAACAAGGAATTCCTGAATCGTTTTTAACGGACTGACCCTCGCAGAAGAGCTCGGTATTGACAAAAAACGGATTTCACCCTTACATCCCCATGCAAACGGGGCAGTTGAGAAACTCCACCGTACTGTTGACGAGATGCTGAGAAAGTCTGCAAAAGAACTTGGGGAGGACTGGGATCTGGAAATCCCTTTCATATACTTTAACTACATGAACCACGACCATGAGTCTACAGGCTACTCCCCGTTCTATCCCACACATGGTCGACATCCTTGTACTCTGTAACTGGTTCTTGCTACAGGCACTTCTATACAGAAACCCTGTTCATAGCTTCAGTAGGCAACATCTATTGCTAGCCATTCAAAGGAAGCACACGCAGAGGCAGTTACTAGAGATTCACAACAGAAACGATATCGTGTTGACAGAAGTTCCAATAATGAGCCGATGTTACAAAGTGGGTGATATGGTAATGGTTTATTTCCCCCAAAGCCAGGTCAGTCATCGAAGCTGCAACGTCACTGGCAAGTACCTTATATAGTTGTGCAGTGTCGGCAAGGTCATACATATCGTGTGAAGAGAGCTGATAACTTTCGCAAGAGCATCCTGCATCACCACGATCAGCTATGTGCTTTCCATGACAGACCAGCTAAGCTACGCTCGACTGAAATTTGCACGCTTCAAGGCAAAGCTTGACATTTTTAAGCCTTGAGGGGGGAGGGCACAAATTATTTATCTTTCAAGTAGATTTGTTTCCACCCACCCCTCTCCATAAATAATGACCGGTCCCCTATTGGTTCTTGGAACAACGAGGTCTTCTTAAATCGTGATTTGCCTTTCAGTAGCAACGTTTACAAAAAACATTGCTATATATGTATTTAATAAAGATGAAGTTATTCCTTGTTTTCCCAATCTTTGGTCTCTACTATCAATAATAAAGTCATTGAGTTATTATAAAGTACCAGTGTACCGCTACGGTTGCATTTCAGCTTTATCTATGGGGGGAGGAGGGGTACGATTTTTATGTATTGAAATTTTAGTGACGAAAGATGAAAGTTGACGAGTGAGCAGTGAGTTTGATTGACAGATGCCAAATTTTTAATTAAGTAGACGTGCTGTATTGTCCGACTCCCAACAAACGGGTGGAATACAGCACACCAAACCTGCAGGAATTTTCCCATGCCCAGCAACCTTTAGGAAAAATACATAAAAGAAAACACCTGGTATGAAATGTTGCAAAAAGTGGGCCAAAATATATTTAAAGGGATAATAAAATACTGGAAAATGACAAATGAAATCTACAGGGTGGTCCAAAAGAAACTCCGCCCACCAAATATATTGCTTGCACCTGTTCCTAAAAAAAATTGTCAGTGCAGAAAATCTAATCACTTATTTTCTGAGAACAGGTTCAAGTCACAAATGGAGGCAGCGATTTTATTGGACCACCATGTATGCCGAAATACAAATACAAACATATTAAAAAAATTTGACTATTTAGATGACCTGTCAGGTGGATTGAGCCGGATATGCAAGCACCCGATGCAGGTTAGCGTATAGATCTTGATCTTGTCTTGACCTCTTCACTGATAGAAGAGACTCTTCTTCTTGAGCAACCTGTCAGGGATATTGGGCCGAGTCTTATGTCGTGCAGCACGCCGATGCAGGTCACTGTTTGTCGTAGAAGAGAATGTAGCACTTCATCCTCGCTTTAACTTCAGGTGGATCAATGAAGGAGACTTTGTCGTCGTTGTAGAGCTTCCAGTGACCGTCCGAGCTCGAGCACTTTGCAATGTAATGACCACTGTCCTGCTGTCTTTGTTTTCTCGTTTGGACCGCATGGCCTCTCTTCGAGCCCACTCTTATTCTCGTACCTCTTCAGACTGGCAACTCTTTTGCCCGGCCACATGATCTTTGTCCTTCTCCAGCTTCCGGTATTCATTGGCCTGCCTTGCCCGCTTCTTGCTCTTGGTATTTATGGAGGACCTGCCAAGGCCTCTGCTCTTGACCGTTTTTGGTATCTTGCTTTTGCCAACGCAACGTGTGTTCAAAGTTTAAAGCTGCCCTTGAGACGTGTGTTCAAAGTTTAAAGCTGCCCTTGAGAGGGTAGATGGGACAGTTAACACAACTATTGTAGCGAGAACGTCTCAGAAGATTTGTGGTGGACTGAAGCCTGTCAACTGGATTGAGTCGAAGCAGAATTGGGAACACCTGCAAGATATACCGTTTCCCAAAGTGGCAGCCAGGGGAGTTATTGATGTGCTCCTGGGAGCTGACCATTATCATCTAATGTATCCAAAGCAGGAAGTAGTCGTGCAACCAGACAAGCAATTTGCACGGTTATGTCCCCTAGGATGGACAGCTGTGGGTCACATTGGTGCTAAAGGAAATCTGAGGCAAGGCGAAACCAGATATCTGTACAGTTTTCGAACCCAACGACTGGCTGAAACCACAGTCATAGACGAGCCGAGCGATGACACGAATGCTACCTTGAAGAGATTCTGGGATCTTGAGACCATGGGCATAACGCCGACAAGTCCTGGTATGACCCTAGAAGAGAAGCTGGCTTGGACCAAGGTGAACAGTTCATTGAAGTTTGACAGAGAGAGATATGAGGTGTCAGTGCCATGGAAGGAAGATCTGATGCCATCAGTTGCGACAGTGGAGGAGGCACCCGAAATGCGACAACAGTTAACTGAACTGGGAGACAGAGCCAGTTTCCACATTCGTAAGTGGATTTCGAACCAACATGAAGTGATTGTCGATATTCCTGAGAGGGATCGAGCATCAGAGATTGATCTTGAGAAGAATGAGTTTCCCAGGACAGAGTGCGTTGGACTTCTCAAGATGACACATTCTTATTCAGTTAATCACCACCGGCAGAATATTTTGATTTTGTTATCATACTTGTAGTATGATTAACTCATCTTACTAAACGACCCCAGAGATAGGAAAGGTTTAATTGTTAATAACATAGAAAGCCGGCATAGTATTTTTTGCTAAATTGAATATTATGAACCGGAACATGCACAAGTATCTAGTATACGCAAGTATCTGCATCTAGTGCGACGTAGCCATTACTCTTGAACTTCTTTTTGTTTTATTGTAGTTTAATTGAGTCGCTATTACTCAGTTTTCCATGCACAGTTGGTAACTCGGTTTGATAAGCCCGAATTTTTTACGAAGAACGATTTAATCCTACATTTATAAACAACACTCGATTGATGGCATAGTAAGTTTATTGTCGAAAATTGTAATGATATCCAATACTTTAGAGTATTTGCTAGGAATTAAAATGAGAATGTATGATTCCATGTAAAAAGATGTTTATACATACCTTGTGTGACTCATAATGTTATTATAGTACAGGGTGAATAATTATGAAACATATACGAATTTAACGGTTAGAGAAAACATTAACATATATGGCGCCATATGAAGTCCTAGGACAATATGAAGATCTAA
>JAOCZQ020426091.1:0-11259 GCA_025434785.2 Epizoanthus fatuus | reverse complement strand
AGGGAGGGGGGGAGGGGGTAAGACCTTAACGTCAGTTTGACGTTAAGCGGTACCAAATCGATTTTACGACGCCCCCTTACACGCGCAGAAAAGTGGCTCGGCACCCCGATGTCTCGGGTGACGCGGTACGGTGCCTCTTCACGGGTACTGGTTTATACGTTACAAATCAGCAGTGCCGTGCCGAAATTAAAAATCACCGTGCGTATAAATGGGGCTGGCTATAGAGTGTAGTTTGTAACTTTATCAACTATTCAAATCTGAAAAGCCCGTTCGGGCGCGCTTAATAAACTGCACTGTATTGTAAGGTAAGCGGCGATTGATGTATGATTACAAACTCTGAAAAGCCAGTTCAGGCGCAGTTAATAAACTGTACTGTATATTTGTAAGGTAAGCGGCGACTGATGCATGATTTTCTCGGTCACAGATCGAGTTGAACGCCAAACGGATCAAGACAGATGAACTTCAAAAGCGCAGAAAAATCCTCAAACCCATCGTGGAGCGATACTTGCACAAGAGAAAACAGGAGAGTCACCAGGAGGACCTGGAAATGCTGCGCTGGATCAAAGCTTCACAGGAAATGATGTGGAAGCGACAAGACCTGCCGCCCACCGCACCACAGCGCCAAGTGAATTCAAGTGAATGTTCGATTTCTGAGCGAGTTTAGCCTCTGGTACCCAGGGTACACAGCGCCACAAGCTGGCCGTGTCACATTCCCTTCCCTGCTGATACAACTTTACAACCAGTGAAAGAAATAATTAATTAATTTAGCCATCCTCAGAAAATATTTCCCCGCGCCGACGGACTGCCCCTGGGATTCCGAGAATGTCATGTAAGCCTGGTTTACACTAGCGACGGGTCAAAGACGGAAGCGGACGAAGGTTATGTTCTTGTGTAAACCCAAACGACGGAAGCAGAAGTGAAAGCCTTGTTTACAGTGCATAACCCTCGCTTGCATGTTGTTTTCTACCAGAAAGATTTATTTGGGGGTCTGGGAATGATAACTGCATGTGATTGGCTCAACAGTTTCACTTCCGCTTCTGCTTCCGTCTTTTTAGTTTGCACTGGCCCGTAAGCGACGGAAGCAGAAACGGAGGCGGAAGAAAAATGAAACCTTCCGGTCTTTCCGTCTCCGCTTCCGTAGAGTTTCCGCTTGTGCTTCCGTCTCCGTTTCTTGATTTACACTATTCCGTCTCCGCTTCCATCTCCGCTTCTGCTTCCATCGCTAGTGTAAACGAGGCTTAAATGTAACTAACACTGACAATAGGAGATCGGAAACGGCTGACAATTAAAAAAGGCTTTCGCTTCTAGTTCTGCCATAATTTGGAAAATTCTCTACGTGTTATTAACCCACCCATACCATATAAATCTGTGAAAATCAATTTATAACTCTGTATGCGTCGTCGCTCCGTCAGACTCAAACTGTACTTTCTGGCCCGCCTGCTGACCGCTCCTTTCCCGGTCCTGCCGTATATCCCTGAGGATCTTGATTCCGTCCTCGTGCGAATCCTCGCGGGCCTCCTGTCTGCTCCTGAGAGTAAACCAGATGGGGAGAGCACACCGGCGACCTTTTGTTATACCTAGCACGCCGTGAAGGTTCTCAAAGCCAGCTGAGAATGCCACCATTCGACCACACTTCGGTTTCAGTTGCGCCTAAATATAATATAATAAAATATGTATTTGTATTGCGCAAATTACATAACGTAGAATCCCGAAAACAAATAAAATAAGCCCAAAAAAGTTCTTTGAAAAATATCAGCCCATGGGTTTATTTTCGGAATTTTACGGTATTATAAACGTTCAGATGCACTGCAGACGACGTGCGCACTACGACCGCAATGCATTGTTCTCGTTCTTTTATCACAACTGGAACTTTTCAATATGGCGGAATGAGCGTAACAGAGGTAAGTCCGAGAGTTATTGCGTGGCTAAATTAATAGTTTTGTTAAGTTTTTTTTCTTAAAACTAAAATTGAACTTATGATATATAGTTCTTCTAAAAATATTGGATTTTAACTGCCTTTACGTTACATTTATAGCCCAGTGAATTCAGACGCATGATTTTTTCTCGTGTTGATGCCAATTTCACAGTGATCAGAATTTCTTCTCTAGTTCTTTTGTAATACCCGAGAGAGTGCTAGTATTTGCTGTGTATAGTTCCTCGAAGTCCCATTTTTAACCGTATATAATCGCCCCCCAGTGCCCCCGTCGATAAACATTATTTTTGCTCATCTCAATTGTCTTAATATTTCGTCCAGTTTTAGTCACATGGCGGAAAAGCGACCTTCTAAAGAAGAGGGGAATACACCAGGGAAACCCCGAGTCAAACAGCCATACAGTGGCCGAAGGTCGAGAAAATGTCTGTTTGGGCAGACTGAAGTAGGAAAAGAGAATAAAAAATCAAGTGTCAGTTGGTCAGTAAACGAAGAGTCGGCTTTGGTTCAGTATATATGCCTCTACTCCCCCGAGGCATACACCGATGCTTGGCCAAAAAACAAAGATACAGCCTTTTGGCGTAATTGTGCGGATGCAGTCAACAAATTGTGCAGTTCTAGTCGCACAGGTTTGTGAATAATAATGTAAACATAGTAGATTGCTGTACAATTTAGATAATACTTAGATATTTTAAAATATCCATCATGGATTTCGATTTTTTTGCTGTATTGATATCACATTGTTGATGGAATGCTGTTCACAACCATGATTTTTTTTAGCAGATTTTGGATATTTTTAGAAAGTATAAAGCTATACTTATAATATGTATTTGCTGCTATGGGTTTTAGTCATAATCAGTGTATTTTCTTTGGTTTTTTACTACAGTAAAATGAAAGATACTTGTATAAATACAAATAATATGATTCATCAGACCTTTTCAGTCAAAGGGCTCATAATTAGGTTCCTATCCCACATCTATTTTATTGTATGTAATTTATAAACACAGAATATTAAAAAGATACATGTAATCAACAAGAAAGAGATGAAAATATGTTATTTAAATTTGTATAGGACTGGCAGTCTAACATGTTATTAGTATGTGTATTTTTCTGCCGTTGACTATTTGTTCAATTGTTTTTCAGGGGAGTCATGTCGGTCTAGGGTCATCAAACATATAAGCAAAAAGTACCCTACCCTATCTGCAGCAGAGAGTTCTCTAGGAATCAACTACATTGAGGATACTGAACCTAAAGGCAGTGTGGCAACATCAACACCCCTGAACCAGAAAAGGCAAGAGGACCCACTTTCCCCTGCCTTTTCTTTTTCACCTAGTGTTGGACAGGAACAACGTGTTGGCGATGCAATAAAGAGCTTCCTCCACATATTTAAGGAGTCGAAAAGTAATAGGATGAAAGATCAATTAATGAACCATATATTCAAGTTGTATGTTGTTGGCAAGTCTGATTTAGAATTCTTTAAGTTTGTTAAAAATGACTATGTTTCGACTAGCCTTGATGCGATGAAAACATTGTATGATGAAGACAAGTACAATATTGTGCATGGACTCTGCAAGTGCTTTCAAAGAAATCCTATGAACAACAGCACTAGAATGCCACTTGATAGGATGCCATTTGGTTTGATAGACTATAACATCCGGTTCTTCTCCAGCAACTCAACACAGAAATTGGGAATAGAAGAGCACTATGTCAAGTGGACAGAAACAATGTTCGCACACTTTGGCCACAAGTGGATTGCCTTACATAGAGGCCCTGCATGGCAGTATGAGGTTGAGGAAACTGAGAGCAACCAGGGGAAAGAATGTACCAGCAAGGGCAGTGAAGGAAGAGAAGGCCTGGATAGTTTGTTGGAGGTTGAAGCTGTGGATGTGTATGGTGGTGGTTCTAGAGCTGTTCGAGGTAGCAAGGACAGTGAAGGGGGTGAATGTCTGGATAGTTTGTTGGAGCTGGAAGTTGTCGATGGGGATGGATCTGTAGCAGTTCGAGGTACTAATAACAGTGAAGGGGTGAAGGTCAGGATAGCCTGTTACATGTAGATATCGAAGATATGGATGTATCTGGTGATAGTCCTTGTAGCAAGGGTAGTAATGGAAGTAGGCATTTGGAAGCTGTGGATATGTCTGGGGATGGTTCATTAGCAGTTCAAGATAGCAAGGACAGTAATGGGGGAGAAGGTCTGGACAGTCTTTTAGGGGTCAGAGTTATGGATGTGTCTGGTGATAATTCTTGTAGCAAGGGCACTATGTCTGAGGTGGAAGCTGGTTCCAGTGTTGATGTTAGCAAGACCACAAATGACTGTGACCTTCTTAAAGAAGCATTATCACTTAGTGGGCTGACTCTGTCAGATGATGAAGAAGATACTCTGCCAGGTAGGCAAACTCCCATTGGTTAAGCTATCTCATTACAAGATGTATAATTTTTAATTCAATACAAGTTCCACACACTAAACAGCTGAAATTTGTGTCATACTTTGTCTCATATTATGTAGTACAGAATACATCCAATCTGACCAATATTATTCTTTATTTGTTTGACCAGTTTTTTACTCAACCTTTCAAAGATGCACTGATTGTCTATGCACACACACACACACACACACTCACCTAACAATAACAGCCACATTCTACTGCCTGTACTTGGTCTAGATTTACACAAGTTGCTTTGGTACTGGTATATTGTCTTTATTTGTTGACTTTTGTATTTAGACAGGGTTTTATTTAGGAGCCATCCATTTTTTTGTCATTTTAAAAAGGCTTAGCATACGAAACACACTCCACACCCTCTCCAAAGTGTACAAACTAAAAAGGAAAAAAATTATCATTTTGCTGCTGGTTATTATCAGCATTTTCTCTATTTTGAAAAACATAAATTTCCCTTTAACCTCTTTCTCCCAATAGTATGTTCCGTTCACTTGTAAAAATGGCAGAAAAAAATGAATGAACCCTTTAATTGTTTAAATATATTATTTGTCATAGGACTGCAAGAAGAATTAGTTGAAGTGTCCCATGTATGGACCCATGCATCCAGTACAATGAACATGGACAGTTTAGGAGAGTGTACCCCAAAAGAAATGGAACACCATCATGGCATAGTGCCCTCTGCTATTCAAAGAATAAAACAAAATCCAGGCATGTATGATCTCATAAAGGTATTTATGATTGTATACATTCTGTTACCATGGAGTAAGATACATAGGTCATAATCACTTCAAGTATTTTTAGAGTTTTTGTTACTTACCATACATGTATTAAATGGTTGTCTTTTGATACTGGGTATACCATGATATGCAGGATGTTGCGACTCCCAGCAGCAATGCTAATTTAATTTTTGTTATTTTGTTAATTAGAGCAAGACCAACATTGCTACCCTCAGTGTCAGACAGATCCAAAAGCAGATCAGCAAGTCTGGATTTACAAGGACAGTTTGGGTCCAGGTAAGGATTAAAGTGAAAAATCATCCACTCTAAAACTAGTATATCATACACATGTTAATGACTGGCCCCAAGGAAAACAGTCAGTTTTTGTTGCCCCAAGACGGAGTTGAAGGGACCATCTAAGAATCAAGGGGAAACAAAGCTCACTGGTTCCCAAGGGGTAAGTCATGCATTAAGTGTTTGTTATATAGAAACCATGCAGTAGCAGGGGACAAGTACTTACCCTTACTGGCTGGTAATAGACCTATTCACAGTTCCAAATTTGTTGGCATGGCATTGAGGCAAAGGTTGACCATGCCTTGTTAAAGACCCTTTTCCTTTTGATATGCATATCAGTTTTATTATTAGGCTAACTAATTCCATGTCTCTAACAGTGCTTGGTCAACCTTTGCCTCAATGCCATGTAACAAATTATTTGGAACTGTGAAAAGGATACATGTATATATTTTAAACAAGATATTCACCTTTAATCATAGGATTAGGATCATACTAATTGGTGATATTGATAGGTGTCCTTTGTTATACAGATACAAGCTCTAAAACAAGCTAAAGCCAGCAACCCTGCTGGACGTTGGTGGATAAAGGCTGATGCCTGTGATGTATTGAAAGGACTCAGAGAAAGCGTGAAGGGAGAGTGGTCTGGTGATGAGGATCTTGGATCAACTGATTTAAGCATACTTTACAAAGAGTACCAGGAAAGATGCAAACTTGTGAAAGAGTTTAGAAATGGTGACATTGTGAAAGGACTCGAGAAAATGACAGAGCAGTTATCGCAAGACTGCATCTTCCTTGCTGAAGGAGAACTGAAGGCGAAGAAATTATATGAAAAAGCATTAGATGGAGCACGCCCCTCTGAGTCCTTACTGATGGAACTGGCTTGGGACCATACTGGTTATGATGAGCTGCTAAGACTAGTTAAGAAGTTTGAAAGTGAACTGATTGCAGTTGTACATGCATCTGAGAAAGCTGTGAAGCTTATTTGTTCCTTGAAGTTAGAACTGCTGCATTACCTGAAGGGACTGTATTCAAAGAAACGATGTGCTGCAAGCCATCTTCTTATATTTATGATAGCAGATGAGAGCAGGAATAAGAAGCCATATGCTGTGCCTGTGCGCTTCATGCCATACAAATCCATCACTGATTCTAAACTGCGACAACTAGAACTGGAAGTTGAGGATGAAATGAAAAAATTGGGTATGATTGTTATAGGTATGTATAAGAAATGCAGCAATTTATTTTATAGATGTTTCATAAATTTCTTTCTAAGGTTAATGGAGTCATTGAACTCTACTATATTTATTATAGGATACGGCATTGCGAGATGAAGTGATACAAGACAAGTTAAGGGCATTGTGAGCTAGGGGGACAAGTTTATGCTAGCTAAAGTGAGTTTAGGGAAATTTGATAACAACTAGGGTGAGGATGGGGATAGCTTCCCTTGTTACTTTGGGCAACATAAGGTGTGTTAAGGAAAATTTGATGCCTGGCCTCTCATGATTTAAGGCGAGTTACAATGTAAGACATTAACATCAGGCCTTATTATATACACTTGTTATACTTACATGTATGTGTTTCTATCACTTACATTATTTTATTCATTGCAGGATTTTCTACAGATGGGGAGTTTAACTCTTTGAGAACCATGGGCGCTAGCAGACCTATTGCAGTACTTGAAGTATCGAAGAATGCAAGGAACAAGGCGCGGAGTGCAAAGGCATCAGTTGTAAAGAGATATTTCTCTTTGGATGTGAATGGTATGTATCATTGCATTTAAAAGCAGCAGTGTCACTCCTTTCTAGTGTATTAAGTTAAAAATTGCAACTACATTTAATAGCAGAGGATTTTGGATGTGCTATTGTTTTGGTAGCCAAAGTCAGATAAATCCACATTCTCGTTCCCAGTGCCTGCGCAACCTTACAATCGTCACACACAAAACAAGAACATGAACAAAAGACATAAAATCTTGACTTGTGCCACCTCCTGTCAGGGTTATATAAAGTACTTCCTATACAGTTGTTTTTTAATCGTGCTATATTTTTCCCCTCCAAAGTAGTTGGCTAACAGCATCCTGTACTTCATCTTCATGTTTTGTAGGAAATCCTGTAGCCCAACACCCTGCAATACCAGTAGATGATGCAAGATGGCTAGATGATTTTGTAAAGAATGGCAAAGATGTGCCCATACCATTCCAAGCAGCACTGCTGATCTTGCGGCGAAAGCTATTTCCATTCTGCTATGATCCCTGTGGATGGGTTGATGGAAGGCAGGAGACTACCAGTGAAATCCTCAAGTCACTGATGGCCATTTATCTATACAGATTTGAAGTTGAAAGATTAAAGAGTATCCCTGAAGATCCTGCAGATTTCTCCAAGTACTTGTATCAGCCAGAGAGGGACAGAGACACAGATGAGTTGGTTCATCATAGGGAGGATCACAATCATTTGCTCAAGCGTATTACCAACTGTTTGAGAGAAGGTCTCATCCCCGGAGTTAATTTGAGGCACTTGAAGGATGCATTACATGACCCACACACTGGCCTAACCTATGAAGCACTTACAGGAAAGAACAAGCAGTCTGTCCCTGACTGCGAGAGATTGTTCTCACCTGGCGTAATCAGATATTTGGAGCAGCATGGTCATTTTAGTACTGCTAAAGTGATGAGTCTAATTCACAACTGGCATAAAGCTGTAGATGGCCGCGGTCTTTCAGAGGACCAGAGATCCAAGTATAACATGGATCTGAGAAACTGGCTATTGGATGAATGGGTGCCTTGGCATCGATGGAATTCAAATTATGCACTAATTGATGTTAACAGGTATTGTAAAAAATTAAATGATAGTCACTGTTAGTAATGCAACAGTTTGGATTTAACTCAATTTGTTTATTTATTCATATTATTAAGCTCAGTATTACAGCAAAATAACCATATGACAATATCAAATTATCACTGACACAGATCAATCAAGGGAATATGTGGCCTTACAAGGGAAGTTGTTGTTGGGCTAGTGGCTAATCTGGAGAGTCGTGAGATCAGAAGATCAGAGTATGTGGCTAGAGGCCTTGCACCGGAACATCCAAGGTCATCCTCCACAGACGATGTAGAGGGACTTATCGCCCTCCTACATGAAATGTTAGGTCCCGTGTTTACCCTCAAACAGTTCTACAGTGAGCTTCCTAAGATACTCAATGAGTTTAACAAACGCATTGACCCTGAACAGGTATTCTATTATTGGACAGGTGCCAAAGTACGATACAGAGACTTTGACATGCCCAGCTTTAATGAACCATCTGGTCCTGGCGTGACTGAACGATTGGACAGGGTGCACTATTCCCGTAGGGGGGATCCTGGAGTGTTTGTGGCAAATCGTGCTTCGCTTCCCCAAAGAGGGCAATTGACTGTGAGAGCACAGTTTCATAGAGCTCCTGTGGCTTTGCCACCAACTGAAATATAGAAGAACTTCTGTTTTGATATTATATTATACGGTTCAATCCATCATACATGTAGCTGCATCATACATGTACTTGTATATTATATTATACGGTTCAATCCATCATACATGTAGCTGCATCATACATGTACTTATATATTTTAAACAAAAACAACTAATCAAGTGTATGCTATAAAGAATGTTATGAGTGTAAGTACCCTAATAAGGGGTGAATTTGTAATTGAAGCAATATCTATATCCTAGTTCCATTATCAAGTTTGTGATGAGTAGAAATATGGAGGTTAGATCTAGATCTAATGACATACTACTATGTAGCATAGGTGTATGGAATTATAAGCGCTGCAGATTGTTTGAGCTAGTCATGGATTTCTGCACCACCAACAATACATTGCTGTGCCACCATTTTTGAAGTGATTGACAAAAAGGAAATCTTTATTATTCCTGTGCATTGTTTTTTTTTTATGTATTTTGTTGATTTCCATGATTTGAACAAAAACAAAACAAAGTATTGTGGGTGGGGTAAGACAGCATCTTCAAGCTTGGGCCAGCATTAGGCTTTTGGCAATGAAACAATCACATGTTTGCTACAAAAATCTCAACAACTTGTTAAATACTGTGATATATTGTAATATACATATGTATTTAGAGATCATGCTGCATCATGAATTAGCAATCAGGTTAAACTTGGTTTCATTGAGCATTGAATACTGACTTATAAGTCATATTATAATTGTGAGATGATTATTTGCAAAGCAGTTACAAACACAGGATTGTTTAAATGCAAAAGGTATAGAAGTCTTGTGTATATTATATATGAGATGGCACTTGACCTCCAGTTAATCATTTTACTTTACACTTTTACTTGCCCTTTCTACATCTTTATGCCACTGGCCCCTCTTTGTTAAGGCTAATGTAAGATAATACCCCATAATCATAAATGATGTCTGGAATCTAATGGCTTTCACTGATACATCAAATAATGGATCCTTCAGGTAGGGGTGTACATGACCGGTTAATTCTTTAGCAATATATCCAACCTTTTCATAATCATCAGCAGACATGACATATACTGCAATTGCCTTGTTATCATGTACATTCTCAGGCTCGGCAATTAACTTGGCAAACACGGGTCTATTATACTCGTACAAAAAATCAAATGCATCACTAAGAGTTCTTTGCCATTCTCTTGAATAACATGATCCTAACACTTTAAAAGGCAATGTATGGCATGTGTCTTGTTCTAACTGTTGTAATTCATCAACTTCATGAGAGTCATCATCAGAGTCATCTTCACAGTCATCAACACCATCATTTCCTTTATCTTTATCAGTTGTAACTTGACTAACGGTGTTTAAAACTTTCCACAGCACAATGTATTCTTTCCCTTCCAAGAGTATTTGGCAGTGAGAAGTGCATAAAGCATCGCCTACTGTTAGATGTTGTTGCTTTTCTATAAGAGCAACTTCTCCATTGCTGTTATTTATCGATACTTTCACTTCCTTGAATTCTAACGTTAAAACAGGAAACCCAGGGATAGTCCATCGATGTACTTTGTCATGGATGTCCATAATTTGTATGTTGAGATTGGAGTTGATATCATGAGAATGGGTATCTAGGAGATATGATAATTGAACCAGATTAGTGGTACTATTTTAAAATATAATAATAATTATTATTATACTTCACTTCTCACTGCTTAAAATATTCAAATTCATTTCCACACATTTACATGTAGAAATGATGTTTAAGGTTAGGTAATATAGTTTTTGATGAGGTCATTCTGAGGAACAAGTCAATACGAAAATGAATTTTTCATGCTTGAGGGCTAGAATATTATGATTTTTGTCTTTAAGTGTTGATATTATATTGTCACAAGTGAGCAAAGCAAAATCCTCAGTAAATCTTCAAGAAATCATTGCAAACGTTTGAAAATGTAGAAAAATCATCAGAGAACTTCAGAAATTGCTGGCAAATACTCAGAAGTTAAATGTCTGGTGCTGCCTTAAGGTTTCAACGTGGCTGTGGCTATATAAAATTAATGACTATAGAGTGCCACACAGACAAAGAATTATTTTCACATGTGAAAATATAACTTGTGAAAATATCACTTTTATTCTGTGCATAAATCCTAGTAATTTATGGCTTAATGAAGATTTTATAAATAATATCTTCCATGTTACAAACCTCCAATCTTCTGAATTTCAATGGTGGATCCATTACTTTGATTACCAGTAGGCAGGGATACCTATTAAAAATATGATTTACAATCTCATCATTGGTATTTTTAATAACAATCCTGGGAACATGTTTGATGACCAATCTACATGTAGATTATGGTCATAGGGATCCGGACACTTCTCTCTTCCTCCAGTGTATATGTGATTGACAGTGAATGGCAATCAAGTAGGGACATGCCAAGAATGGTCCCC
>JAOCZQ020425037.1:0-11330 GCA_025434785.2 Epizoanthus fatuus | reverse complement strand
TTCATATTTATTTGTTTTAGTTCCCAATTGTAATCAACCTTTATTTTCAGTTTTTGAAACCGCTTCTTCAGTCACCGCTGTGATCGCTTCTACAGTCACCGCTTCACCGCCTGTTCAGCGATTATTCACCACATTTGCATCGCTTGAAACAACGATTGTATAACGGGACATAACGGAAGGATAATTGGGAAGATTACCGCCAGTATCTTTACAAATAGTACCCACTATTTTAGTCAATATTAAAGAACAAAACCAAGTGTGTGTTCATAGTCTGTTGTCTGTTTATTACCGTCAATATCGACTTCCCTGTGGGTTCGAGTTCGAAGTCGCTCCATCGTCGATCCCAGAACTTACATTCGTTTCAAAAAGTCTAGCTGAACTGTTATTGAACTTAAAGGAACGTATGTGACTGAACTTTGTCGTTCTTGGCAGCGAATATTGTTGAGGATTTTGGCTCGAATCGCTAGAAATTTCACTGTTTGCAAATTTGATTCTGAGAGCACATCGAAAGGGATGCACAGGGGGCCCAAGCGGCACAGGGGGATGCCGTAGATATGGAGATCGTCCAAAAAGAAGACGTAGAAATTATTGCACCGGAAAAAGACTCGCCACATTTATCAGTACCAGAAGGAGAAGTAAATTATAGGGTCACGTGAATGTAAATTAACTAAAAAGGGTCAAGAAGAAAAATTAAATCGCCTTAAAAGTAACCTAACAGCCACTCTTAGCGCTGTCACGCGAAAGACAACAGAAACAACTTCACTAATGCGTGACGTGAATAAGTTGCATTTTGTTAAAACGGAATATGTTGCGCTAAACCAGCTAGTGGAGCAATATAAAAACGCTTTTCATTTCTACTGGGCAGAACTATCATCAGAAGACGAGAAAGGCGGAGAATATGATCGTCACAATGGCAAGCTAAAGACCATTGATGAGTCCCTCAGTGAAATATCGGCTTGGATATCCCCTGCCGAACATGAGCTAGCAGATCGCATAGATTCAATATCAAGCCGGCACTCTAGTTCCTCGCGACGTTCGCGTTCCTCTCGATCTTCTCGATCCCCTTCGGTTAAGGCAAAGGAAAGAGTAAAGCGTGCCGAACTATTAGCAGAAGGATCCATGTTAAGACAAAAGCAGGCTCTGCAAGCTGCATCAGAAGAATTGAATCTCGAAATAGAGATAGCTAAATCCGAAGCTAGGGAGAGAGCACTGTCTGAATTTGAAGAGGAGCGAGAACCACCCTCTCTCGAAGAAAACATTGCCCATTATGATGGAGGCGGTTCTGTTAGTAACCAACAGTATCCCTCACAGTCAACTACCACATCACCCAGTTTTCGGGCAATTAAGCTAACTGATACTCGAGTTGTTTCACCGACTTTACCGCCACAAGAGACTGAAGGTTTCTCGTCTGTGCATAACTTTCCTACCTCTGCAGTGACAACTCAACCAACCCCGGAAATTCCAGCTGTCCCAATCTTCACTAGCACTACCTTTAGTCCAACAGTACATACCCAGTATTCACCAGTATGGCTCACACGGACAAATCCTGTCTCGGACGAAGCCGTTCAAGGAATTCTACCATCTCAGAACATATATATGGTTGATAACCCGAGTATAATTGAAACGGCCCAGCCAGCATTCGACACTCCACTGTCTGCGACCGAGCAAATGTTTCAGAGTTTGATGGCGTTACAACAAAAGCAAAATGAGACTATCATAGCTACGCATCGGCAACTTACAGCTGCAATGTTATTACCCCAACCCACTGTGCTAAAATTCAAAGGAGATTCTATAGAGTACAAGGCATTCGTATTGGCATTTGACACGCGTATTCGGTCTAGAACAGAGTCTAATGCAGACAGACTGTACTACCTAAACCAGCACCTCTAGGGCGAACCCAGCGAGTTAATCGAGGGCTGCCTTCTAATGGATCCGGAAGACGGCTATCCAGAGGCCAGAAGAATACTTCAAAAGGGGTGTGGTGACCCCTTTAAAGTTTCAATGGCATACGTCAACAAGGTTCTCTACTGGTCACCTTTAAAGTACGACGATGGCGCTGCGCTACGGCACTTATCAGTCTTTCTAACTAAATGTAGAAATGCCATGAGTAGTATAGATCACATGTCAGTGCTTGATCACGCGCCGAACTTGCAGTCGATTGTATCTAAGCTTCCTCCAAATCTGCAGACCAAGTGGCGGGACCGGGTCGCCAAGATGAGGAAGACAACAAGTGGAGCAGCAACCTTTCAGGATTTGGCTGAATTTGTCGAATCAGCTGCCGAGTCAGCGAACGATCCGTTGTTTGGCAAAGAAGCACTACGCAAGAATGAAGATCACGTGAAGACCACCAAGAGCAAGGACGAAGTAAGGAAACCTCCTTCAACCAGACCGAAAACGGCGTCTTTGTGACCGGCGCATCTGCTCCTGACCCCCCCTTCACCCGACAGCACCAGGGGCTTACACGGGGCCGGGCGCACAAACACACCCAGCGACAAACAAAAGTTCTGTTCATTATGCGATCGTCCCCACGACCTTGACGATTGCAAACAGTTCGCCAAAAAGTCAATCGAAGAGAAGAAGGCGTTTCTCAAAGAAAAGCGAATGTGCTTCGCTTGTTACGGTCATAATCATGTTTCAAAAGGATGCACAACAAAGCGAACATGCAACAAATGCCAGAAACCACACCCATCAGCACTGCACATCGAGGCTTCAAGCTAGACAGAAAACAGAAGAACGACGACCCACCTCCTAGTCCTGACGAGAGTGCAAAGAAGGTGAGCAACAGTTGCGTCAACCTACCAGAATTGTCATGTACCGCAACAGAGGCAGAGGACACTGTCATTCTACACGCAATCCTTCCCGTGAAAATAAATATAAAGGGTTGCCCGCAGACAGTTGAGACTTACGCATTCTACGATAATGGAAGTGGAGGTTGTTTTGTTGGAGAAAGCTTGAGAGAACAGATGGGCGCAAAGGGCGAGAAGACGAAGTTACAACTCCGTACAATGGAGGTATGTTGATACCATCAACAATCCGTCAGATGACGATTCTAGAGGTATGGATGGTCCCACACTTCTGGAATGCAAGAGATGGTTTGAAGGCCCTGCCTTTCTTTGGAAGAGCGACGATCAGTGGCCAAAACAACCATTTGTGATGGGCCAAGTTCCAGATGATGACCCCAAGGTCAAGAAGTCAGTAGCAAGCAGCGCAACTACAGCCCAAGTCGACATCGACGCCACTAACAACTTAATCGAGTACTACTCAGACTGGCACCGCCTTTGCAAAGCCGTAGCTGTGTTTCTCTGCGTGAAACTAGTGCTCCACAAACGACGACACAACCGTTAAGAACAAGAGTCTAACGCTTCCGACTCCAATGCACCAGGTGATGTGAAGAAGTCTGAAGAAGTATATAGCTACTGTTCCCCGTTGAGCGTCAAGGAGCTTGAAGAGGCCGAGTGCACGATTATTCAGTTTGTGCAGTCTACGGAGTTCGCTCATGAGATATCAGCACTCGAAGGGATCGACAAGGATGAAGAGCATAGCGAGCAACAGTTGCTGAAGCGGAAGAAACTCTGCATTAAGAACACGAGTAGCATTTACCGACTTGATCCCTACCTTGAACGTGGAATTTTAAGAGTAGGAGGTCGATTGCGATGCCCGATGATGTGAAACATCCTGTTATCCTACCACGCAAGAGTCATGTTACCACGCTTCTAATACGCCAAGCTCACCAACGGTTGGGCCATGCAGGGCGAAGTCACGTCAGTGCAATGCTACGCCAGAAGTATTGGGTTGTGAGTGCTAACACTGCCGTACGCTCAGTTATCGCAAAGTGCGTCTTCTGTCATCGCCATCATGGTACAAAGGGTGAGCAGAAGATGGCGGATCTTCCAACGTCTAGAGTCACACCTGCACCGCCTTTCGCCTTTACAGGGGTGGACTATTTCGGTCCCTTCATCTTGAAGAACGGCCGCAGAGAAATCAAGAGATACACAGTTCTCTTCACCTGCTTAGTTATTAGAGCCATCCACATCGAGGTCTCTAGCTCGCTTGAGACAGACACATTCATCATGGCATTACGGCGCTTCATTGCAAGACGCGGACCAGTAAAGGAAATGCAAAGCGCCAACTTCGTCGGCGTGGTACGGGAACTGCGAGATGCCATTCAAGAGATGGACCATAGCCAGATAAGAGACAAGATGCAGAAGGAAGGTATTGATTGGATCTTCAATCCGCCGACTGCCAGTCATATAGGTGGCTCTTGGGAAAGCCAGATAAGGACGACAAGAAAGGTCCTTGCGGGATTGCTACGAGAACATTGTGATCGCCTTGATGAAGAGACCTTCAGAACCCTGATGTGCGAGGTAGAGACAGTGATCAACTTGAGGCTACTGACAACCGTATCCAGCGACCCACAAGACCTGGACCCGCTAACTCCTAACCATTTGCTCACCAAGAAATCAGAGGTGATACTACCCCCTCCAGGGAACTTCCAGAAGGCAGATGTGTATCTGCGTCGATGCTGGCGTAAGGTCCAGTATCTAACCAACGAGTTTTGGAGGAGATGGAGAAAGTAGTACTTGTTGGCATCAAGTGGCAACAACCTAGGCGCAACCTGACGGTCGGCGACGTTGTCATGATAACGCACCTCGCAGTACGTGGTTAATGGGCCGAATGATACAAGTGGAACCTGACACTCATGGCTTTGTGAGAGCAGCACTTCTTCGGACGTCTACAGGACAACTCCGAAGGCCAGTTAGCAAACTTGTGCTACTGCTAGCTAGTGAAGACTAAGCTGAACGTTAAGAAACAGTTATGTCTAGTTATCTTAGTAAAGATCCAATGGATATTTAGAGGCCAAGAATGTTACGGACTTAGCTCACCATTTGGAAGGGGTCTGGGCCCCCACGTTTGACCCCCCGCTGCGTGGTGGGATTTGTCACTCTTCATTACGTTCGCATCGTGAATACATGAAGGAAACAGCTAGTTCTACAGCTCATCGCAAGTTGAATTGGATTTTACGTTTACCGGACATAAGGACATTCAATCGTATATTAAAAGGACACAGACATAAGAACTGTGCTTTGTTCATATTTATTTGTTTTAGTTCCCAATTGTAATCAACCTTTATTTTCAGTTTTTGAAACCGCTTCTTCAGTCACCGTTGTGATCGCTTCTACAGTCACCGCTTCACCGCCTGTTCAGCAATTATTCACCGCATTTGCATCGCTTGAAACAACGATTGTACAACGGGACATAACGGAAGGATAATTGGGAAGATTACCGCCAGTATCTTTACACCTAGAGTACCCGCTATTTTAGTTAATATTAAAGAACAAAACCAAGCATGTGTTCATAGTCTGTTGTCTGTTTATTACCGTCAGTATCGACTTCCCTGTGGGTTCGAGTTCAAAGTCGCTCCATCGTCGAGCCCAGAACTTACATTCATTAGTATCCAGTAACTGACCTCCAAATGTTTGGAAATTTTGTAACTTGAGTGGAGAGAAGAGGCTCTGGTGGGAATGGGGTATCCACAATGTCGGCCCATAATTTCCACATTCTATAAGGATCTAAACCACTAAAGTAGTTCAAATATAATGAAATATGAAATGTTTTTGTGCTTAGGGACCAGTCCAAAATCTTCGCTAAATCATGGCTAATTTTGTTTTGACCCAACAACTTCAAACGAAAAATGTTTTTTTTATTGGGCCTAAAATGTTATGTTCAATTCTACTTTAGACACATTGATTATGATATATTACTAAAGTTAGCATGTAAACGTTGCTACACCTGGAATAGGTTCCAGTTTCCTACATCTCATCCATACCTTGTTCTCGCAACAAGTGGAAGAGGGTCATCCAAAATAGCCTGCAAAACAGACATTCTGTTCACTCAAAGACTCGGAGCAATTTACGTACTCTGAGCAAAACAAGGCCGAACGCAGCAAGGCAAAGCCAATCTGCAAATAAACGAGTCCTGCTCTTATCTCTGCCTAACTGAAATTCTCTGCACTTTTGTTGTCAACAAAGCGACCAATCCAATTTGTAGCAGGAGTCAAGACTTCTTGGGAGGTATCAAAACACAGTGAGAAATCCTTTAACGTGGCTCTGACGATAACTGCCAAGTTTCAACACAAACTATACCTGCGTAGCAACGAAATCGGGACAATGGCCATTAACATTTACTAGAGATAGATTAAAGTTTTAGATATAGTTAGTCTTATTAAGATCGGGGTTACCATGGCAACACAATGACGTCTAAGCCATTTTTGCATTTGATCGTGTTTCTTGAAATCTGAACGTTCATTTTCAAAATGGTCTACGCTAATTGTAGTTCATGATATTGCCGTCGAGTATTCTCAGTTTAAAATATTTCTATGAGAGAGTTTCATAGAGATTTTCGGGAGAAAAGTTTGGCCATTAAAATTAGGCGAATCATAAACAATTAAATTGGATTGTTAAAGTTTCTGTTTATCAAGCTTGGGGAAAATATGTTGCGAGCTTATATTGCTGTTTTATCTTTTAACTACCCTGCATTCAAACATAAAAGCGATCACTTTAGTCGATTTTGAATAATACGAACGTAAGTAAGATGTATTTGTCGCTCCGAAAGCAGTCAAGCGTTGTCGGAAGCGCAAGGTGCATGGGAATTCACACCAATGTGAAATATCTGGACAGTAGAAATGCATAATAAAAGCAACAAGATAAAAACAAACAAGTCTGCGATCTGCCTTCGTAATATGGACGCAAAGGTTCACAATTTTATATCAATGTTTGGCGGTCTTCACTAATTTCAATCAACTTGAAATTCGCACAGTTCTCACAATGTTAATTAAATTAATGGACAATAGAGTTTCGCAAAAATCCATCGTACAGTTTTTTCTTCGTGAACCTATAATTACATACTTTCAATAATTATGAAATAGGAGCGAAAAATACATCTTACTTATGTTCATTTTATTCGAAGTCGACTAAAGCGATCGTTTTATGTTTGAACTAAGGGTAGTTAAAAGGTTAAACAGCAATATAAGCTCGAAACATATCTTCCCTTAGCTTGATAAACAAACTTTTAACAATCCGATTTAATTGTTTGTGATTCGCCTAATTTTCATAGCCAAAATTTTCTGCCGAACATTTCACAGAAATCCTCTCATAGAAATATTTTAAACTGAATTGACTTGATGGCATATCGATAACTACAAGGAGCGTAGACCATTTTGAAAACGAACGTTCAGTAAATGTATGATGGTCATTGGTTCGTTGCTACGGAGGTATAGTTTGTGTTCAAACTTGGCAGGTATCATTATTAAATATCCGATCGAGCCACCTTAAAGTTAGCAAGTGTTATTTTAAGAACAAATATGGTACGTGCAAATCAAACCTGAATGTTTTTAAACTGTCGATAAGGGATGAATTGATGATCCTATATCACTGTCAATGTCATTTGCAACATTACTTTCACTTTGATCAGCTTGACTTTCTGAGGACATCAACAGTTACTGCACTCCACTTATCTCGGATTTACTTCTCTCTTGCTAAGGTTACATTCATCGAGAACAAATAGAATAATGAGAAAGAAATATTGGAGAAAAGTGACATTAGGTGATGATGAACTCTATATCTGTTGTTTCTTTGTTTGTATTTTTCATTACCTCAAATATTTTGGTTATCCAACCGTTTATTCTTTGGCCTTGCCTTTCACTTGAAGGCAAAGTCTCCAAAAAGCTAGAAGAGTTAGAAAAGCTTGACATCCAACGCAATGGATGTCACCTCTAGTGGCAGTGCCAAAGAGCAGCGGCAAGGTACGTGTATGTGTTGACATGCGTCAAGCCAACTTAGCCGTACTGCGGGATAGACACCCTATCCCTACGATAGAGGACACCCTGCAGGAACTGAACGGGGCCTCTGAGTTTTCCAAGCTAGACCTTCGGTGGCGATACCACCAAATTGAACTGAAACCTGAAGCAAGAGAAATCACTACATTTGCAACTAACAAATGCCTGTTCCGTTATCTGATACATACCAACATGTCATACAGCAGACCCTCCATGGATGACCAGGCGCCAATAATATCTCCAACAACATTATAATCCATGGGAAGGATCAAGTAGATCACGATGCAAATTTACAGAAAATTTTGCAACGACTCAAGGAGAAAGGCCTCACACCAAACAAAGAGAAGTGTGTCTTTGGAGTACCAAAGCTGACCTTCTTCGGATTTGTTGTGTTGGCAGATGGTATTGCCCCTGACGACAAGACAGTTGAAGCAATTAAGGAAGCTCGTGCACCAACCAATGCAGCCAAGCCGGAGGTGAGGAGTTTCCTTGGGCTAGTAAACTATTGTGCTCGGTTTATTCTGAACTTTGCCACAATTCCCGACCCTCTGTCAACTCACCAGGAAGAGAACCGAGTGGTTGGACCACAGTACATCGAACTGCCTTTGATCAACTGAAAGAGGCACCGACAAGTGACTGTGTCACGGCTCACTACAACCAAAATGCAAAAACACAACTTCGTGTTGATGCCAGTCCAGTGGGACTGGGCGCCATCTTGACCCAGACGCAAAATGGTGAAACCAAGCCTGTGGCATATGCAAGCCGCACCCTGTCAGATGTCGAGCGTCTGTATTCCCAGACCAAGAAGGATGCCCTTGCAGTCGTGTGGACCTGTGAGAATTTCACGTGTACTTGTATGGAACTGAGTTTGAGTTATTTACCGACCACAGGTCCCTGGAGGTAATTTATGGCCCCAGAGCCAAGCCCTGCGCTCAAATCGAGAGATGGGTCTTGTGACTGCAACCATACAGATTCCATATTGTCTATACATCAGGCAAGGAGAACCCAGTCGATATGCTGTCACGACTTCCCATTGAGGCACAGCCTTATCGTGAATGCAACATTGCAGAGGTGTACATCAACCACGTGATACAACATGCTGTGCCCAAAGCCATGTCACTGGATGAAATTAAGTCAGCATAACTGGATGACCCGGAGCTCAAACAAGTGCAAACTTATTTGTGTACTTGAAAGTGGGTGAACTCATCCGATATTCGCCCATACTACAATGTACTGTCAGCGAAGGATGGCTTACTGATCAGAGGAACTTGAATAGTCATGCCTAAAAAACTTAGGCAAGTAACTATGAACTTAGCACATGAAGGGCATCAAGGCGTGGTCACAACTAAGCAATTACTGCGTGGAAAGGGGTGGTGGCCAGGAATTGATCAACAAATTGAGTCGGTCATCAAGCAATGCATGTCATGTCAACTCCAAGGGCCAAAACCCAGCCAGAGCCTCTGAAAATGACAACCATGCCCACATAAAGTTATCTATGCTGACCTGTGTGGCCCATTTCCAACAGGCGAGTCCTAACCAGTACTCGTGAATGACTGTTTCCGCTGGCCTGAAGTGGAGATCATAAGATCAACAACTACCAGTGCTGTAATTACTAAAATAGAGAAAATATTTGCGGTGCATGGAATTCTGGAAGAACCCACAATGGACAGTGGTCCACACCTTCACTGAGTTCACATCAACTAATGGCATCAAACATCGGCGAGTTACACCTTATTGGCCTCAAGCCAATGCTGAAGTGGAGAGATTCAAGAGAACTCTCGAGAATGCTATTCGCGCTGCCCATGCAGAGGGGAGGCCATGAAAACGAGAACTTTACAAGTTCCTGTTGAATTACGAGGTCTGCTGTTTTATGAGTCAAATTAGTCGATGAGTCATGAGTCAATGAGTCATGAGTTTTTACCAGCGGTTTCATTATCAATGAATGCAGCCGGCCTCGTGCGAAATGGCGGATGCAGATAACAGATTGTTGTTTTCGATTTATCCGTTTCAATCCTTGGGTTAAATGCTTACAAACGAATTGCTTGATAAAGAAAGTGTTATAATTTAATTTGGGTATTTGTTGTCAATTATTATATTTAACATTAAACCTTTGTTTCTTTTGTTTTCCAAATCATAAGCTTATACATTGTTGTTTGCATTCAAATGCAAATTTCTAAAATAGCTAATAATAGCTGCATCCGTTTCTTCACATCGTAGTAACAATATAATTTACAAATGATTTTACACAGCGGGGCTTCGCCGATGAGCTTGAGCAGAAGAAACGAAGAAAACTTGAGGTTAGTGTCTTCTGATGTACTTGATTAGTTGATGTATATTATGCCCTGCTTCGTACTTACACTATTACATGTACATACTATATGATACGTCCATAATTTATTTATAAACATGGGCTATACAACATGTAGGTTTATTTTCTAATACAACTGGGTTTTCTGAATGCTTGAGAAGGTCTCGTATATTTCGCAAACTGAGTCGAATCAATAGATTTCTGCGTGCAGTTCGAAGGTGAATCACGTGTCAAGTGAGTCTAGAACAAGTAAAGCATGTACACTCACACTTATTTATTTTCATGACCAGTTAGTACGACATACAATTAATTAGAGTAATTTAAAAGTGATCCGGTGCCACTGAGCCTCAAAGAAAGAAAACGAGCATCAGAGCTAGCGTGGATAAATGTATAGTGTTTTGCAAGAATGGGATATATTTCAGTTGAAAATTCAATGTTTTCATTTCAGCAACGAAACATATTTATTCATCTAGAATTTTTACCAAACAAATCCCTCTATTACATTTGTCTGCAGCAAATCTGAGTCACCTCAGAAACATGTTTGTGTACAATTGGCTAACAAGTGTCATACAGTCGTATATTGACAATAATCAATCATCAATGCTATGGAATTTTCTCCTATTTTCTAATGCCCAAATAATTTTATATCGAAACGCTCCACCAGATACTCAAATTATTATTGTAGTATAGAAACTTGTTAGCAGAACATTTCATCCAATTTTGAAAATGATACCATGACATTTACAGTTGGAATGGATAAAACAATAAAAAGCTATAAAAAACTCCAAACGTTTTTGACTAAAAGTCATCATCAGGGAAAACATATTAAGTTGTGACTTAAACAACTTTATAATTCTTTCTTTATTCTTTACAGAATGAAGATTTTGTAGATTTAACAGTCAGCCCAGTGAAAAAAACAGAGGTGAGTGCATTTCTGTCATGACGGTGTGCTGGGGCCAAGGGGTGCTGAGAGATGGAGGGGTCGATCTGTAAATGTGCAGGATTAGTTAGAATGAGTTCCGAAGGTGTGACCTTCTTGGAGGGTCTGGTAGCATGGTTCCCTAAAACTGTGGAGGCTTTGAAATGCTATTGTCAACACATTCAGTACAAATTTTCCTCAATAATCAGTTATGATGTACATGTAAATACTCAGTTATAGGCATCAATTTCATGTCGTCTGGTTCCATT
>JAOCZQ020425036.1:0-24955 GCA_025434785.2 Epizoanthus fatuus | reverse complement strand
CGGATTGACAGTCTCAGGGCCGCCCTTGAGCTGATCGAGCCGTATATACGGGACAAGACAGTCACCGGCAGAAAGCCTCTACGCAATGGCCTGTACACAATTCATCTTGGCCAAGTGGCGCGTGATGCGCTGGAGGGCAGATCATGAGGCAGACTAAGCCAGTTAGCGAGGAGGTGGAGCTAGACGCATATTCCTGCGGGCTGCTGAATGACTACGGCGGCGGCAACGTCGAGTGGTGGTGTGGGTTAAGTATCCAAAAGGAGGCTTGTGGTCTGGAACATTCCGCACCGATGAGGAGGCAGACAAGTTCGTCAACCACAGTAGCGGCGAAGAACTCAAGCGCGAAACCGTATTTGTGGAGGTGGAAGAATGAACAACGAAAAGCTCCGCGCTGATATCCAAGTCGTTATCCAGTACGCGCCAAATCATCCGCTTTCAGAGCTGCTGAACCGCTGCTATGTGGCGCTGGGTGAGCTTGACACGTCGATGCTGCCAGATGGTTGGCAACTAGTGCCGGTAGAGCCGACACCAGAGATGATGAATGCTGGCTGTGCAGCGCCACTGAATAAGGCCGCGCGCCATAACTCATGTTACCGAGCCATGCTCGCCGCCGCCCCGTCAGCGCCAGCAGCGCAAGGGGGTGAGTGATGCGGCTGCCTCTTGAGTCTCGCAAGCAGGCACATAGGAAAGCTGCAAGCTGGCGTGACTGCGAGCCGTTTGTTGAAAACCGCCAAGGCATTCTTATCCACCGCCCAAGAAGCGTGACTCTCTACAACCTGCTTTCTCAGCCACATATTGCTGTTAATTACTGGTGCGGCGGCGGATCAACAGACAGCAATAGTAAAGCGAAGCTGACCTTTCTGTCAGAGCCTCCGGTTGATGCAATTGTCTGCCATGCGTGTGAGGCGAGAGCGCAGATGGCTGGGCTACCAAGTGCGTCATTTCTAGCTGGTAGGCATGTGCACACAGGGAAACTCAAACCAATCAAGACTTGCGGATGCGGGCTAGAGCCAGCAGCGCCGGAGGTTAAGCCATGAGCAATGAACGAGAGCGTGAGGCGTTTGAGGCCGCAATGGGTTCGGCGCTAATCGCTGAGCAAGGTAAGTTCGCTCTATCCAGAGCGTATGAAGAAGGCCGCCCCTATACGTTTCTGGCAACAAAATGGGCTTGGGCAGCATGGCAAGCCGCCTTCTCGATGATGCTGAACCAGAATGGCCAGTACATCGAACTGCCACCGGAGGCTCGACGTGAGCCAGCCCATCAGCATCAGGAGCCGGTGGCGCAGCTCAAACGTATACACCCGCTCGACGTGCCTATAGAGGTGTTCTTGGCAGATGTATCTACGCGCGCAGCTAATGTTATTCGCGCAGAGCTGGCCTCATTTGACCGCTACAAGGGCACTGGCACTTTTGACATTGAGCCGCCATATACAGTCAGACATTTGTGCATGTTCAGTAAAAAAGAAATGTCGAGATGGCCGCAGTTCGGCAAGAAGTGCCTAAACGAAGTTTGCGAGATGCTGCGGGCGCGCGGATTGCAACTATGGGAAAGTCACGACGAGCGCAGCCTAAAACTGTTGCGTGAACACCGCCTGTATTTCAAACAATACGAGGATCAAATCACCAGATTGCAGGATGAGCTATCACCGCCATTTGACGATAAATCAGACGCGCACGGGCCTGATTGGACTGACCGAGATGGGGAGTATTTGAAATGACACGCCATGATTATTGCCCGGTTGCACAAGAGCCGTGCCAATGTATGTGTGCATCTAGCGGCGTGAGATGCATCCTCAGAGACACCCACCCAGCCCCAGCAGATGCACTGGTTGAGGCGCTGGAGGAATCCTGTGAGTATCTGGATAGCAACCGGCTAAACAGCATAGGAAGCGGGTCAAAACTGCACTGCTTGATGCGTAATGCCCTAGCTGCCGCGAGGGTGAAGCCATGATTATCAAGCGATTCATAAAGCGTCTGTTCTGCCCGCATACGCACGGAAAACTTGTGGCAATAGGCTATGACGGCACAAGCACTTACCAGTGCATCAATTGCGGAAAATACATTGAGGTGAAGCCATGAACGCCTCAGAACTCCGCGCCCGCGCAGCGCGCCTGCGCGAATCCGGCCAGCGGGCAGAGCGCACGGAGGACATGCGCCGGGACTTTGCAGAGGCGCGCAGGCTTGAGGCCGAGGCTGACAAGCTGGACGGACTGTTCGATCCGGCTCCTCGGCCATCTGCCAGCACAGAGTCCACCGGAGACTACAACGCCAGGCAGAGGCAGCGCATAGCCAATGCCATGGAACAGATGGAGGCGCTAATCAGGAAATGACCAACCTGCTTCAAGTTCGCGTTTCAGTGCTGACTGGGTTGGCTCACTGGTTCGCGACGCGATACGGTACAGCGTCACCGCCGCATAGATGGCATGGCGCTGCACAGCATTAACGCCAAGGACGGTCATAGCCTCGAGCAGTATCTCGTCGCACTGCCTGCGCGTGACTGGCTCAGGATGGCCGTTATTGGTGACGCTCAGGTACTCGCAAACGATGTCATGCACCACGGCCGCCTGGCCGTAACTGCCCCAGGGCGGGATCAGCGACCAGGCCGCCCGTGGCACACTGGCGCCGTCCGTGAGATAGCCTGCCGGGACATACACCCATCGGGCGGTATCATTGCCGCCCAGATAGAACCGAAACGGCTGGCAGACGCGCCAATGATCTGCTCCAAGGATGCGACTGGCCTCATGGTCGAACTGCACCTGAAGCGGCGCGCTGAACTCGGTGAAGCTGCTCATGCCATAGCGTCCATTGCCTGAGCATAGAGGCCGTCCCAGGTATGGCGGTGCGGCTTGCCTGGCCGCCAGGTGCGCAGGTAGTAATCCCAAGCCTTCGCGCACTCGCCAACTGCCGGGAGCGGAGCAGGGTCAGTAAACAGCAGCAGGCGGGCGAATGCGGCCGACAGCACGTCATCGAACTCTAGGCGCTGGTAGACCTGTTCCGGCACTGGTGCAACGCGACGAGCATCGCAAACATTCAGGGCAGCAGACCGGCTCACAGGATGCCGCAGGACGCCAGCCACGCCGCCGCCGCGCTCAAACTGCCACAGCCCGCGAGCAGGCCCGCCGATCTGGCGCCGATGCTCTAGCATGCTTTCCTGCAGGCCGATTGCCAATAGAATAAGGGTGGCCTGATCGCTCTCCATTCTGGCCGGCAGCATCAGGTAGGCTGGCTCGATTGCCTGCGACCGGATGTCAGAAATCATGGCAGTTTTTCTCCAGCCGTTGCCTTGGGCTGCTGGATACCACGTGCGATCACTGCGCAGACAGCGATCAGCGCATTGAGCTGAGCGAAGCGATCAGGCGAAAGCACAGCCTGCAGCGCGGGGATGGCCTCGCGCAGGCCGGCAATGATCGGGATCAGGGCAATGAGCTGCACACTGGCCAGCCGCGGCAAGCGGCGCCAGTAGGGGACGATGCGCATGGTGTTCTCCAAATGAAAAACTCCGCAGACGCGGGGCTTGAATGCCGACGAACGGCGAAAAAATCCCTTGCATTACACCTATAAGGGTGTATATTAATACCCATGGACGGCACGAAACGCCAACCACCGCCCCGGCGGAGCCGGGATTCCTGATAGGAGCAACATCATGGTTTCAGTAATCGCTAAGCCTGCACAAAAAACTGATTTCGTTGTACGCGCTGGGAGCCGCGCAGTTTATCGCGGTAACAGTGCTGGTGAGGCGCGGGCAGTTGCTCGCGCCTACGGAGAGCGTGCTAGTACCACGTTCCGCACGGATGATGCCGCCGAAAACTATTTCAACTATCGCGGCTAAACGCCCCGACCAAGCTCTCCGTAGCGCAAACAAAGCCCGGCTCCGGCCGGGCTTACCCGATGGGCCGAACCATGACCGAATCCCTGATCCACCTGCGCATCCCGGCTGCCATTAAGGGCCGCTGGGTGAGTGCCAGTCGAGCCGCAGGGATGCGGCTCACGGACTACATAAGAGCCGCCGTGGAGGCGTATATGTCACAGGTAACTATCGTCATCCCAGACGACCTGCAATTTTCCGATCTCAAACTGGCACGGGATGCTGATGGGGCGCTCAGTTTTGACTGGGCGCCAATTGAGCGCATCTGCGCAGCCAGCGGGGTGGATGTCGCTGTTTTCCGGGATGGCCCGGAGTATAACGTCAGCGGCCTGATTGTGCGCTGGTACATGGTCCACCTCGAACACGGCGGCGAGCGCGACCCGGTACAGGATGACCTGATTAACGAAACGATCGTCGAGGAGGCGCACGGGCAGGCGGTTAGCCATGCGCCTGGCCGGGCATGACCGAGCAACAATTTGCGGCGCTGGCCGAACTCATCAGGCTGCGCGGTGGCCACAGTCAGCAGGCGGCCAGGCTGATTTTGGTTGACGGCCTGGCGCCCGGAGAGGCCGCTAAACGGGCGGGCATATCGCCAGCGGCGGCCAGCAATGTCCTGGCTAGCTGTCGGCGCGGGCTGGCATTGTGTGCCGTTGCGTGCGGCGCGGTGATCGTCGGGGATCAGCAGCACTACGGATAAATTGTACTGGCTCATACGCCGGCCCTCTGGTTGAGCAGCGCCGTGGCGGCTGTAGTCTCGGATTCGGTCAGTGCGCGATCGACGATGAACATGGCGGCCAATCCAAACCCGGAATTAATCCACAAATCCAGGTGTATCACTGGATCGATTATGGTGGTCTGAGAAACAATCGCACCCTGCCCCGTAGCCGCGATGCCTGCTGTTATGGTAAGCCCAACCATCGACGCCGGCAGCGTAACTATCAGGTCATCATCAACACCGTCACCCTCCAGCCACCGCAGGCTGCCGGCTGTTTTGTAAAGCGGACGCTGGCCAGACGTTACCTGCATCGCATGGTTGGCGTTTCCGCTCTCGTCGTCGATGAATCCTACGGGCTGACCGTCCGCCGTAACTGGCACCGTGCGCGCACTGTCCTGCCAGAGCCGGGACGGATGGATGTCGAAAACGACGCCCTGCTCGCCGGACTTGAACAAGTCCTCGAAAGCGAACTGCGCTACGCCGCCCGGCCGCCGTGTCTGTAGCGGGCGCAGCAAAACAGGCTGTAACGGTGACTGCATGACAGATAGCATTAGGGTATCTCCTAGACCGGGAACGAAACGCCGTTAAGGTTGACATAGACCGTTCCCGACGCAGTTACCAGATCGGTCAGTGACGAAACCCCACCCGTTGTGATGCTGACCTTTGCTGCTGTCACGTTGGTTGCGCCGCCGAGCGTGTAGAAGTCGGACAATTGCCCCGGCCTGCTGCCGGACGCAAGCGTGAAGGCTGCGGTGCCGTTACTGGCAAATGTCGTGTGCTGGGCCTTGCCGCGCAGATAAACGATGCCATTTACGCGCCGCCACTGCGGGGTCAGGCCGCCGGAAACTGCCCAGGAGTTTGTCAGGGTCAGGTTTGCCCATGCGGTATCGTCAGCGACCCATGCCGAGCCGCTGTACTCGTACCAGATAGAGTCGGCCTGGTTGCGAAAACGCATGCCGACTTTCGGGGCGATGAACTGCCATGCGCCGACCGCGCTCAGCCAGTAGGCAAGCTGATTGTCATGGCCCGCCCATGCGGCAAGGCCGGTTGCCTTTACGATGTACATCGCGCCATTAACTGGCGAACCAGGCGGTGTAGAGAGCGCCGCCGAAACAACGCTTTGCGCCAGAAGAACGTCGATGATGGCCAGTGCCTGGTTGTGCGTGATTTCCTTTGCGCTCTGGTTTACGTAAAGCTCTGGAATCAGCAGGTTTGCAGTTGTCATAGTGTGACCTCACGTTTGTTGCCGCGCCCGACAACTGAAGAAATTTGATATATACGGACGGTTAGCGACGATTGCACAGACCCGAAATCGGCAGTCTGATCCGTGCTTGAATAGAATGCTGTTTCGGTTGCGCTTGCGATGGTGCGCTTGACGCTCCCGCCGAGCATGATGTCTACGCTGTAGGACTCGACAGTCTCGCCAAGCGGAATATCGACGTAGCTGTACCAGCCGGAATAACGCGAACGCCGCCTCCACGTCATGGTGATGTCGCCGCCACCTGATCGGGTGAATTTCACCTGACAAGGTGATAGCGGCTTCAGGTTGGCCCCCGCATAGGTAACAGGCCGGCTTGAGTCTGAATCTATATCGTCGCCGTTGGTGATGCCGCGATAGTTGCGCTCAACGCCGATTGATGACTGATCAAACGTAACAACAGCAGCGTCTGCATCGGTCAACAGTGCGAATATATCGCCGGTCTTGTGCAGACCGGTTGCCCACTCTGAGCCGAAGTCGCCGCGAATAAAACCGCTGAGCGTGTAGCTACCATCACCGTTCAGGGTTGCATTCATGAACCGCAGCACTTCCATGCGGCCATTGATGCCGTATGCGCAGACGTTTGAGCCCTTGAGCATCTGGTCTTGCGTTACGCTTTCCAGTTCGCCCGCTATCAGGTCAACCGTCAGCGTGTCGCCAAAGTTGATCAGGCGGCCTTCGTTTGCCGGTAGCGCGGCACGGGCATAGCCATAGGTGCAAGGGCCAGCAAACGATTGCAGGTCGCTCCACGTTTGGCTGTTGTCGTTGCTGCTGTAGATTGCCCCGCTGCTCCAGCCGGCATAGTGGCCAGCCATGACCGCAATCATGCCTGGCCCGTCTTGCAGGTCGCCGGAAACGGGCGGCACGTCGAGCAGTTCATAATCCGACACACCAGCGAATGACACGCTGCCAGATTGATCAACATCAACCGCCGTTGCGGTGCTTACATACACCGCCGCGCTGTTAGGCCGCGCCATGCACTCTAGCGAGCCGTCCGATTTGTAGTTGACGCTGGTCAGGCGCATTTCGTACACGGCATAGCCGGCATCAAGCGTGATCACGTCGGCAGGCTCAAGGTGCGAGTAGGTTGGCGGCAATGTGAACGGGCCGAAATCTACGCGCTCCATCCAGTAGATACCGCCAAGCCGCTCGACAATCTGCGCTGCTTGGGTTGCCGTCAGTACAATCGGCAGGTCAAGGCTGCGGGTGTTGACGGATGCAGTATTTAGCCGCTCCCATGTTTGCGTGTTGCTGTCGTAGTTGCGGCCCTTGTCCAGATAGTTTGCCGAGATATTCACCGGCATCTGGCTGTCCATTTCCCGCGTCTGCTTGAGCTGCTGATCAGCGCCAAGATCACCAATGACCGGACTGGCCACGGACGCAGCGCCACGGCTTATGAATTTCAGCTTATAGCCGGACTGGATCACATCGAACAGGAACGCGCCTTGCAGCGGCTCGATGGCTTGCCGAATTCCGCCGATCTTGCCCACGCGGTAGCCGGTCACAGAGTCAGCCAGTGCGGTTACGTCAAAGTCACCAGCCGAGAGCAGGCCAGTGCGCAAGCACTCGGCAGACACGATGCCGGACAGCGGAACGTCGCTGCTGGTTAGGGCGGCAAGGTTGAAGGACAGAATTTTCTTAACACCCAAATTCTGTTGCGTCAGAATGCCGTCAGCAATGTGACCCGGCGCATATGAAGTGAATGTGTAAGGAAGCGTAAGATTTAGAATCTTTGCGCCGGTAACGGGATCAAACTTTTGCAATATGCCGTTGGATTTCGGCAGAATCCATAGCCCGCCGTCATGGTAGCTTATCCAGTCATCGGAACCTGTTATTGTCCAGTTGCTGGTAAAGTTGACCGCATCAATTAACTCCATTGTGTCTTTATTGATACGCAGAATCTTGGTGGCTGTTATCGCCAGCAGTTCGCCGTCGCCCATGCAGATGCTGACGATGGTGTAGCCGCTCAGCACTTTGCGCGATCCGAACTTGTCAGCCCATACAAGCCCTATTCCCGAAGCATTTTCCTTGTAGTAGACGATATCATCGGCATAAACAATTTCCGCATACGTTCCAGTAACCCATCCGACGTTGAAGGTGAACCCATCGGCATAAACAAGACCTCCGCCGATCATGCGAAAGTTCAGATAGTCGTCGCTTATGGTGCGCACCGGATAAAGCGTTGCCCCGCCATAGAGTGAGCCTGTGCATTGCACGGCTGCGAGCTTTCTGGTCGGCCCGTAGTAGTTCGCCTGGTTCAGCGTGTCCGGGTAGGAGTTGGCAAATTTGTTGACTGTCGCCAGTGTCGCGCCGCCGAACACTATCCCGCTTTGGGTGGTGATATAGGGCTCGGTGACATCCATCACCTGAATCGGCGCAACGGTTGCCGAGTTGACAACCTCGAACTTGAATTGCGGGATGGCGTTTCCGTAGCTTGCAAGCTGGAAGTCACGAATGACAACGTAGGCCAGACCACGATAGGCCGGCACATTTGCAGAGCCAAGATCGGCTTGAATGCGGCTGTCGGGCAGCTGCGTGTCGTCGCCCAGATAGAAGGTGAATTTAGAGCCTGTGCGGTTGGTCGCAATGGCCGATCCGATGTCGGTCGATGCCGAGTCATAGATCAGATTCGGTCCTGCCCAGATGCGTTTGATGCCGTCAATCGGGCCTTCACAGATGCCGATGGCGAGCGTGGCGCTGTAGCTGTATGTTTTGGTCGTGACGCTGGAGCCGCCGCCCTTGCCGCCACTTTTCTTCTTCTTGACGGTTTCCTTCAGCTTGTTGTTTTCCAGCCAAAAGATATTTCCGTTGATCGCCACTGTGCCATAGGTGCGCGGAATGAATGCGCCGTAGGTGCTGGTCTGCACAGACGTATCAGAAAGGCGCGGGCCTTCCTGCGTAGGGCCTTTTGGTGGGTCAAGATAGCCGCCCGCCATCATGCCGATCTGCGCGCCGTAAAGCGCACCAGTCGGGCCGGCAATCATGAACCCAGCCGCAGCCCCTACAACGCCACCTAATGCCTGACCTGTACTCATACTTTCACCCGATATGCGCGCATGACGCGAGCGCGCCACAGATCATCTAGCCGATGATGGACAACGCCGCCATGCTCTTCGCTGGCGTGGACGATGTAAGGCACGCCATCAATGAAGCCGGCATGCAGTGCCAAGTGCTGCGGCGCGGTTTTGATTCGCATGCACAGCCAGTCACCGGCCTGAGCCTCTGCGACAGGAATGCGCTCAAGCGCGGGCTGCGCGTCCATTTGCGCTTCAAGCTGGCCGTCATACGGGTTTCGCGGGTAGCCCTGCGCGTCTGCGTAATCCAGACCAAGTTCGCGCATGACGTGAACATAAAGGCCGGCGCAATCCAGACCACGGCCCGGCACTCGGCCTTGATGGTGGAATGGCGTCTTGAGGCAAGCCAAAGCGATTTCGACGGCGTTCAATTTGTCCCCCACTGTCCGGCTTGATTGTTTGTTGGTATGCGGGAGAAGCCGCCGAAGTTGATCACGTTCGCCCACTTGTCGCGGCAATCCTCAAGACGCTTGCGGCAACCGGGAATCAGCGAATAAGCGTCACCAACGGTCATCGGATAGGGCGTGGCCTCGAACAGCTCCAGCGTGCCGTCAGCCTCATGGCGTTTGACCTGTAGCGGCTTCAGTCCGGCATTGGCTCCAGTCGTGAAAGACAGCAGGCCATAGCCGAAATAATCAGCGGCCTCTGCGCGGGCGGAATCGCGGCATATCAGGCGGCTGGTAACACTAGTCAGCGTGCCGGTAACAGTCAGCGGCCCAAGCGCCTTGTTGCAGCGGGTAATCAGTGGGCCGGTGGAATTGCCGAAGGTCTTTTGGCAGCTTGCGGTGTAGGTGCTGCCAACGCTTTGATTCAGCGCGTCGATTAAAACCATTTCCTCGATGGTGAAACGGTCGTCAATCAACGTGGCTTTACCAAAGATCGAAGCCGTCAACGGCTCTTCGTCCTCGATTGGCGCAGCCCATGACGTTGCGAAAAGATAGCAGCGGGCGTTGTCGTAAACGCCGGATGCAATCGCCTCGCGGCTGATGCCGGTCACGCCAAGAATGCCCTGAAGGTCAATCGCACCAGGAGCCATCGAACTGACAGATTCAAAGCCGCTGAAGTCGTAGCCCTGAAAGCTGGCGTAGACCTGCGCATTGCTCATGGTCAAGTCTGTTGGGTAGTGAGTCAGGCGAACAGTAGCGCCACTCACAGGCACAATGCGCAGGCAGATCACGCGGGTCTGATAATCGGCAACGGCTGGCTTCATGAATCACCTGGCAATAAAAAACCCGCCGAAGCGGGTTGATTGAATGGGAGCTATCAGGTCTTGGTGATGTCTTGCGTGACCACATATTCGCCTTCGCAGATCGTCACCTTTTCGCTATTGGTGTCAGTGCCTTGAACGTCATAACGCCACTTGCCCGGCGCAATAGAGCCGGACGGGATGAAGTGAACGCGCCCGTCAGTGCCGCCGCTGGTGATCACGCCAGTCATTTGTTCCAGCTTGGTCGTGTCGTCTGTCGGTGCTTTGGTCGGGTCAACGGTCAGCTTGAAGCCAGTCCAGCCGGAAATGTCCACGGCCACGCCGTCAGCTTTGACGACAAAGACCATTCGCCGAGTGTCGCCGCGCTTGCGGCTGATGTTGATAGTCGCGGTCATTCTAGTTCTGCCTCAAGGTCGGCTTGGAGTTCTGCCGATAGCTCGGCGGTTTCAAGTTCTGCGGCAAGTTCACCGCTTTCCAGTTCTGCATCCATTGCGGCCTCCAGTTCGGCAACTGTTTCGCCGTAGATGTTTAGCGTGACAGGCCCGCCGCCTCCACCTTGGGCATTCAGGTGATCCCATGCCGTGCCGTTTGGCAGAGTGCTGCCAGCGGTCAGGACTTCCCACGCGGTCATTGCGAGTAATTCCAGACAGCCGTCGCCACCTGGTCTGCCGTGAGCGTGCCGCCGCCTGCCGTGCTTCCCACCATCAAGCCGCGTGCGTAGCTGGTCATCGTGGCCGATACGGTCATGCCTGCCGCCCCTACACCCCAAGCCTTAGCGCCAATGGTTGCGCTTGTGGTTAGCGTGAAAGAGGCCGTGCCGGTGGCGTTAAGCGTTGCCAGTGCCGCGCCTGACGCTGTGACGGTGAACGTGGCCGAGCCGTTGGCCGACGCAATGAGCTGAGCGGTGGCGTCTGCCGTGAACAGCATATCCGCCGCACCTTCAGCATTGGCGCGCATTGCGCCGCCGCCGCTTGCGGTGACAGACAGTATCGCCTCGTTGCGGCTGGACATTCCGCCGCTTTTGCGCGCCATGATCCACGCTTGTGACGGCCTGTTACCGCTCGGAACCGATGCAAGCGGGTCGGTGATAGCCTCGCCAGAAAGCATGTTGCGGTTCGCTGCTGTGCGGTGCCCTCTGTACACATGCGCAGACGGGTTTGCGCCATCAATTGACGTGCCGCCTAACAGCTTGCCCGTCAGGTTGTGGCGAAACCCGTTTTGCAGCAGGCCCATGATCAGTTCCAGCCGTAGTCGAAGTTCGCGTAGAGGGTCGCGCCGGAAGTTGTCGCGCCGGTGGCAAAGATCAGGAATTGCACGTTTGCCCCGTTCCGCAGGCGCGGCATGCTCGGCAGCGTGTTGACGAAATCGACCATGCTATAAAGGCCGGTCGCTGGCACAGGAATCGGCATACAGAGCGGCTTGCACAGACCAATGAACACAGACCCGGAAGCGTGCGCAGTGCCGCCCCACGTCAGCGACTCAATGTCCTTGACTCCGGTGTCACCCGCAGCCAGATTCAGGAACGGCCCGACCTTGTTTGCAGCGTTGCCCGAGTTGAGCAATATTCCGCTAGTGGCCGACGCGGTGGACACAATGCCCGCCGTGGTTGTGCGGCCAGTGGTGCCAGCGCTGTTCGTGTACGTGACCTGCATCGTCGGAGCGTTCGCGCCCATCGCCGCATAGCTGGCGACAAACATGCGCAAGCCTTCCCCGTTTGGGTAGCGGTCAACCTTCGCAGCCGTTGCAGCAATCGGTGTCATGGTGATGGTCTTGGCGCCAGTCGTGCTGACGTTGGTTGTTGTCAGCTTGGCGTAACCAACAAGGTCAATCGGCAGGATGAACCACGGCGCACCGGCTGCGGCAACCAGCGAGACGCCCATGCTCAAGATGTGCTTGGTGATCGGGTCTGTCTGGTTGCCAATCGGTATGGCACCTTCTGACCATGTGTTGTCGGTCGCAACAAATGTCGCTTCAGCGCCTGAGAACGTGGCCGCAGGAATAGTGCCGACTCCGTTTATGGCGTGATGCCAGTGCCCTGCAAGGCCAGCCGCTGGCGTGGTCTTTTGGTAGACGATCGAATCAATCTGGCCGTCAGTGGTGATAGACGAAATCAGCTCGTCTTGCGATGAAAATCCCATGCTTTACGCTCCCCAAGTTGTCTCGAGTGTTCCGACCAGAATTGATGACGCAAGCGATCCGGCATTGCCTAAACCGACAACGCCAAGCACTGCGCCCTGCTTAATCTCGACTGTGTTTTGATGAATGACGGCCTCGAATTGACTGGCTGCGCCATAGCTCTCAAGGTTGCCGGTTGTGGTGCGCCGGCATTCCTGCGTCGAATAGAAGTTGAACAGCGGCTTGACCAGCACGATTGCCATCAGCCCGCCGCCAGCCGCCGTGAATTTGACAGACTCGACAGACGAAACGCCCGTGTCGCCAGCTTGCAGCCCAATGAACGGATGCGAACCTGTGACGGCGCCATTCGATGACGAAACAATCGTCCCGCCGCCGCCGATCACCTTCGTAAAAGTGTTCTGCGACACGCGCCCCGGCACGCCTTCAAGGTTCGTATAGGTGACGGTGAACTTCCCGACCGCAGACGATGCCGACTGCCCGACAGCCATCATCTGAACGCCTGCGCCGCCCGCATAGCGCGGAAGCGAAACCGTCTGGATCATGTCCTGCTGTTCGCCCACGGCATCCGTATCAATGAACGGGTAATACATCAGATAGTCAGCCAGTAGCAGCCGTTGGTTCTGGTTCGTGGTGGACGTTGCGCTCGCAGCCGCTGACATTACGGTTATCGACTTCAGGAACTGGCCGGCAATGTTCGGAATGTTGATCCCGCGAATCGACTCAACGTAAGCCGCCTCAAGTGGCGCTGATGCATAGAAGTTCGCGGGAGGGTTGCCGACAAAGTAGGTGTAATCCACAAAGTCATTGGCAGTAGTCGCCGCAGACGCCACGGCCTTTCTGAACGTGGTCATATGAACGCGCCCAGAGTCGGAAGCGTTCGCCCACTGCGCGACATTGCGAAAGCCAGCCATTAGTCAGCACTAATCGAGAGCGAGCCAATCGAAAATTGCGGCTGAATGCCTGCCGTGACGTTGAGCGTCGAAGAAAGCGCACCGCTGATCATCATTGCCACAGCGCCGGACGCCGTATCGACAACCGCGAAGTGAGTCAGGGCATTGCTGCCTGCCGTACACTGGCCGAACAGGATCAAGGCCGCATTGGTGAAGGTCGCGCCGCCATCTGTCCAGGCGCTCGCCTTGGTCAAAGCCACGCGCGCATAGCCGGTGTAATTCGCCTCTGCTGCGAGCGATGCGGCCTCGCCGGGGTCAGCGGTAAACAGCGCCAGGTATTGAGTCGCGCCCGCTCGATAGCTTGGGTCAGTGCCTTGCAGGAAGCATTTAAGCGCGGCGTTTTCGGTAGTGTTTGACAGGCTCATGTTGCCCCCTTATGGGTTGATTAGCTCTTTGATCAGGTATCGAGGAACACGCCAAACGAGGCGGTAAGCACCGGGCGCGAAACCTTGAAAGTTCCAGGGCCGTTGAGCTGCGCAGAACGGTATTGGCTGTTGAGTTGACCGAGCGTGATCAGTGCGCCTGGCGTAACCTGCCGCACAGAAAAATCGGATGACAAATAGTCGCTGCTCGAAGCGCTGAAGATGCCAACGGTCACCGTGCTGCCTGCGGCGACCACGATGTCAGTCGAATCTGCCGCAGTGGTGCCGGAAGCAAGGATGGTTGTCTGAGCCATTTTGTTGACCTCTAGGGATTGAGTTTTTCTACCAGTTGCAGCGATGCATCACGGTAACCCGCTTCCAGCGCCTGCACGTTAAACTCCGAATCGAATCGGCAAGGGATGTCGAACTCGCAGCCGCCCGTGATGGCCTCGCCTGCGATGGGTTGCGTCTGGACGGTGCCTCCGCTCGACCATGCCCCAAAGCCGGTCGAGTTGATGGCAACGGTGATAGTCGTGCCACTGGTGCCAGTGATCAGCGCCCGTAGGTTATTGATCTCTGTCATGCCGACCACACCAGAAATGACCACCGATTCACCGATGGCGAACGTGTGCGAGCCTACCGTCACGACAGCAGATGCAGCCTGGCTGATGCCAGTGATTGCGCGGGTCTTGTTGGCCGCGCAAGTGATGCGACCGTTCGTGGTGTCTACTGTCCACTGCGAGGATGGATAATCCACGCCAGCAACGCCAAACGCCACCTTGCCAGACACGGGCTTGTAGATCGTGCGCTTCGGCCTGCCGATACCGGCCAATGCCGTCTGATCGCGGGCGTACTCCTTGACCAGCTGGTAAACGCCAGCAGATACCAGCGGCAGCGTACAATCGAGCGCGGTGTAGGCGCTTTGCCCGTCGAGCGCCGTGGTGAAGTCGTCATAGGCTTTGACGCGGAAGCCGGCGAACTGCCCCCACACTCGGTAATACAGGGACGCAACACGGGCGGCGAGGTCTTTGTTGTTCAGGACGTAGCCAATATCAAACCGGCGGCGCATGTACTGATTGGTCAGCCGCGCATACTCGGAGCCGTTCGACGTTTCCACGATTTCGGTGAAAAACGAATCGGAATAGGCCATGCCCAATCGGATGCTTTCGTCCAGCCGCTCTTCAAGAAAAGCCATTATGCGTACCTTTGAGCGGTAGATATTGCGCCGGTTATGGTGCGCGACAGTTCTGCGCGGGCTTGGCGTGCCTCTTTGGCGTTCGTCACGTTCGGCAGGCTGATATTGATCACGTTATTGGTTGAGTTGCCACCTCCTGAACTGATCGCGCCGCTATTGCCAGGGATCAGGTATTGCTTGCCGCCAGACATGAACGTCTCTGGCCGGTTATTTTCCCCGACCTCGTACAGCTTGCCCGCCATTACTGGCCCTCCGATGGCTTTCCCGCCTCCAAAGAACGAACCAGCCCAGCTAGCAGCAGCACCGAGCCAGCCATCACCAGTGCCGCCAACAGCAGAACCAAACAGCTTATTTGCAAGGTCAGCCGCCACAGCATCCGCAACCATGCGCTGAATCGCTGTGCCCAGACTCTGAACCATGCCTTCAAGTCCGCCTTTGAACGGGTCAAAAAGGAAGTCAGCCATAGTCGATTGAATGTTCTTGGCAGCGCCTTCCCAAGCGGCACTGATGGCGGTGGTTGTCTCTTTGTTCTTTTCTTCAGCAGCAGCCATTTGAGCTTCAAGCCCTGCGACAGCCGAGTCGTAACCAGATTGAGAAACAGAACCATTGAGCAGCCCCTTGCGCAGCGTTTCGACTTTCTCTTGATAGTCGGCATAGGCTTTTGATGCGTCTGAATAAGTGCTGACTTCCACCGCAACAGCCGCCGCCGAATCTTCCGAGCGCTGCTGCTGTGCTGCTGCGGCTTTTTCAAATGCGGCAACAGAATCAAGAGCGGCTTTGGCTGACTTCAACTGAGAGTCGGTCGCGCCGTCCTGGGCGAGCTTGTACAGGGTCGATTGTTCTGCCGACATGCCAAGCGTTGCGGCTTGCAATTGCAGCGCGGCTACTTGGCCCTGAATGGCGTCGGTGGCCTTCTGAACCGTCTTTGCCTGGGCTTCTGTTTCGACGTTGGTGCGCTTGATCGACTCACGCACCACGGTGGCGGTTGCAGCGGCCTGCTCGCCTGAGGCTTTGTAGTCGCCTGACCAGAGCTTATTGATTCGCTCCAGCGCCTTTTCGGTGGTTTCGCTGTAGTCAGTGATCCCTTGCTTGGCAATATCAACCGCGCCGGCAAAGTCGCCACTGGCAGCAGCCGCCATAGCAGCAGCCGCCGCGCCGATGGCGTTGCCAGTCGCGGTGAAGCTGGTTCCGATGACAATGCCAGCCGTGGCCAGCGATTTCAGCACGCCAGACAGGACGCTGGCCGAGGTTGAAGCCGCGTCCGAGTTTTCCGAAACTTCGATCAGCAGCCCGGTAAAGTCATTCATGACCGGCAGCATGTCAGTCGCCACTTGGCGAGCGATGCCGTCCGTCATTGCGCCCATGATGGTCAGCGAATCGTTGAACTGTTCAGCCGCTGCGCCGGTTTCTGCGCTCATCACCAGCCCAAAACGCTCGGCCTGGGCGGTCATGTCATTGATGGCAGCCGACCCGCCATTGAGCAGCGGGATCATTTTCGCGCCTGACTTGCCGAACAGATCCATCGCCAGCGCCGTTTTCTGCGCGCCATCCTCATAGCCGGCGAACTTGTCCGACACCTCAAGCAGCAGCTTGTCAGCGGATTTCAGGCCGCCGGACGCATCATTGACCGATATGCCGATGTCCTTGAAAGCCTGCGCCTGCGCCTTGCTGCCATTGGCCGCCGCTGCGATGTTCTTGTTGAAACGCAGCAGGGTTGTAGACAGTTCAGCGGACGAAACATCGGCAAGGCCGGCGGCATATTGCAGGCCGGTCAGCGCCTCAGTGGTTATGCCGATCTTGGCCGCCGCCTTGCTGGCTTCGTCGGCTGCATCAATGCTGCCCTTGATCCAGGTGGCAAACGCGCCAGTAGCCAAGCCAGCCGCAATGCCGCCCAGCGCCTTGCCCATGCTGATCGCTTGCTTCTCGATGCCCTGCGCGGACTTCTGAAACATGCGGTCAGCTTTGCCGAGGTCGGATTGCAGGCGTGCCGTGTTGGCTTCCAGATCAATCGACAATGAACCAATCGACATGGTGTTACCTCAAGAGTGCATCGAGCGCGGCGCTGTGTTCGTCTGGGTCGTCATAGTCAACCGGCGGCGCTGTGTCCGTTCGGTATTCATGCTCGACCTGGTAGAACGCCATCCAGTCAATAAACAACGGCGCAGGCATTTGCCGCTCCAAGCTATCCACGTCCCAGACGCCCAAATCTCGGGCGAGCCGGAACAGGAAAAACCGCTCGGGGCGGCCCCTCAGTTTTTTGCGGAATCCTCGACGGCTTTGCTGGCAAAGCCATTGAGCAGGGTGGCCGCGTCCGCAATAGCGCCGATGGCATCCGGCTCTTGCTGGGCCAGCAGCTCGACATCATCCAGCGTGAACTGAGCCACCCCGTCAGCGTCAACCACAGACAGCGCCACCATTTGCAGCTTGAGCTTGGTAAGATGCGCGACGCTTGAGTCATCCTGAGACTTGATCAGCCGATGCAGGCGGACAAAATCAGCCTCGATAATCGCCCGATCACGCACGCACAAAGCCTTGATGCGAACATCGCCGCCCCACTCGGGAACGGCGACAGTCTCAAAGCGGCCAGCCTGACGGTTCAATATCTGATCGCGGTTGAGCATCAGTTATGCCTCGAACTTTGCGTCAGATACACGAACAGACAGCGAGCCGGTGAAGATACCGTCAACACTGCCGGCTTCAGACAGCGAGCGAACAGACCCTTTCAGGCCGGTGACGCTGCCATTGCGCTTGATGATCTTGAACCAACGCTCGGAAGAGTCGAGCAATCCCTTTTTCATCTCGACCTGCGCAACATCGGCCATCACATAGTTCAGCTCCACGTCGAACGTTCCGGTATCGGCAAGACCGACGCCAAATTCCTTGGCGGTGCTGATCATGGTTGTCTTGTCGATGTCAGAAGCCTGACCAGGCGAAACGGTGTAGCTCTTGTGTTCGTTACTTTCGAGGAAAGTGAACGGCGTTGCAGTGCCGCCGCTGGTGTAGGCGGTGAAGCTGGTTGAGTTGCAGCCGACCAGCTCAAAGGTGTTTGCGGTCAGCATCTTGACCATGTAGCTCTGGCCGTTGAGTTGCGTCATGCCAACTACGCTGGCGATGGCCACAACGTCACCAGTCACCAGACCGTGCGCGTTCGAAGTAACGACAGCGGGACTCGCCTGAGTTATTGCGGTGATTGTCTTTGCGGAGCCGTTGGTTCCGAGCGCCTGAATGAAAAAGCGTGTGCCTTGCGACAGGATTGCGTTACTAGCCATGAGGTTTCTCCAATCATAAAAAAACCCGCACTAGGCGGGTTGCGGGTTTTTCAAAGGGTTGTTATTGCCATAGCGAGTAGTCAATCACGACATAGCGCTGCTTTGTTTCGGGGTCGTACAAGTCTTGATCCCCGAGGAACACATAGGCGAACAGCAATGATGACTCAACAGCATCCTGTACAGCCTGCGAAATCGTCTTTACCTGTGCATAGGTGGCAGCAAAGCATGACAACTGCACCCGCTTGTTAATCCGTGCGCCAGGCGAACTCATAGTAGATTCGCGCTGCCCGCTGATCACCTGATACGTCACATAGGGCGAGGTGGCCGCTTCCGGAACAACCATTGCAGCGATGTTCTGGCCGACTATGGCTGTCAGTGGCGCGTAGCCAATCAGCGCTGTGCGCAAATCCTGCTCGATCATGCTGCCCGCCTCATTCCATTCTCACGCGCCAGCTTCTGCGCTTCTTTGGCCAGTCGCTTTTTCATGTATTCCTCGAACTTGCGCAGCGCTTCGTGCTTCTTTGCCTCAAACGCTGGCCGCAGGAATGGCCGAGCCGGCTGGAACTTCGTGCCGAACTCAATCCACGTCCAGTAGTAGGGATCATCGGGGTTATTCGCGCCCTTCTGACCGCCGCCGGCTTTGAATGCCGCATTCGCTTTCTTGCTGATGCTCGCAACGCCGACATAGACAGCCAGACGACCCCGTGCGCGCAGCACAGTGATGTTTTTGCGAACCGTTCCGGCCCGCCGCCTTGGGTCTGGCTTTTGCAGCACAGGAACACGCGCCATAGCTTCGCGCCGAATTACCTGCCCAGCCGCCCGCAGCGCGCCAAGGATTACGTTTTTCTCAAGTCTGGCCGGCAGTTTCATCAAGGTCTGACTCAACTCTTGCAGGCCATGAACCTTGATTGTCTCAGCCATTTGTCGGCCCTTCCGTGCAAAGCAGCTCCAGAAAAGCGCCGGTTTCGTTCTTGTTGATCACCGATTGGATGTTGAACGGGCGCAGGTTGAACAGGATGCGGTGACTTGTTGTTATGCCCGCCTGAAAGCGCATTCTGACCCGGTGAGTCGTTTCGCCCTGTACTTGCTGCGCGGCCAGCAGTTCGCGCCCTGACAGCGGCTCAACAGAGGCCCACGCAGTGTATACCGTCGTCCACGTTTCGGACTCTTGCCCGAATGCGTCAACAGTTGCCGAGCGCGCCTGGATGTTCACGCGCTTGTTAAGCGGCCCGAGTCTCATATACCCATGCCCACGCGGTAAAAATGCAGCATGTTTTCTGCCAGCTTGGTCGATACATAGCTCAAGCCAAGCACGGAGTTTTCCCTTACCTGGTCATAGTCGCCGATCAAAAGTAACAGCGCCTGCTTGACGCTTTGCGGCACGTCTTGCTCAATCCCGGCATCATCAGTCCACGGGATAGTCCGCCCGATATATTGTGTCGCATATTCAACTGCGGCGGCTTCCAGACTTTCCAGCGCTGCGTTTTGGCTGTTGTCGCTCTGCTCGATCCGCAGGTGCGTTTTGATTTCCGCTAACGTCAGAACGGCCATCGACTGGAACCTCTCGTATAACCTTCGTCTCGTAAACTTCCACGAAGTGACGCACGCCGGACAATTGCGCGGCGTTCGCCTCAAATTCTTGACCCTTCAATACACGACCTAACTCGTCGTGGAAGAAAGTCTTAAGTGCTTTTGCTTGCATACATCCCCCAAAGCGGGGCCGGTGTTACCCGGCCCCTTTTGGTTAGGCGGTGATTGCGCCGTACATGATTGCAGCAGGGCGGTCTACGGCCAGGCCGAGGCGCTCTTCTGCACGGATGGTCACCAGGTTCTTGGTGAAGTCATCGTTCACATAACCCATCTCAACCACAGCGCCTTGACGCTGATAGATGGTTGCAGCACCGCGCAGGCTACCGACCAGGAACTGACCGGCAGTCATGTTTGCCGACATTACCACCTGAAGGCCGAACACGCTCATGCTCGCATTGGTGCCAGGAGCGCCGTACAGGTAAGCGCCAGTGCCGGCACCTTCACGCAGGATTTCCAGGGCGGCCCAATCGGCAGGGTTGACGATAACGGTGTCAACCACTTCGCCAACTGCCCAGCGGTTGTACTTGGCCTTGTTGATGGACTCGGCAAGGTTTGCACCGGCAGTCGGAGTGAATGCGGTGAAGTTGCCGGCATCAGTCAGGCCAGACAGGTTAGGCGAAGTACCGTTGCCCTTGAGCAATTGCAGATCGATGCGCTGTGCCAGACCATCACGCAGACGGGTGTCGATGTAAGCCGCAACAGCAGGAGCGTCAGCCATAAGCTGGTTCGACACTTTGATCCAGTGTGCAACTGTCTCGATAACCACGTTATACGGTGCAAACACGATGTCCGACTCAGGCTTAGCGCCGGCCTGCGCAACTTCTGCCGCGTCGTTAGTCCAGCTCGATTCGCGCAGCGAGTTAACCGCGTTGCTGGTGACGCCGATGGTCGGGATCAGTTGGCGAATGGTCAGCGGGGCAAAGCTGCCGGCGATGATGCCTGGGCGCTGATCCGGGAACGTGGTAGTACCGTCAGCAACAACGGTGTTCTTCACTTCGTAGCGGGCCTTCTCACGCGCACCGGAGGCGAGCTGTGCGAACTGCTCTGACTTGATGAACTCGGAACCGGCAGTAACCTTGCCAGCAGGCAGCGCAGGCGCACTTTGCTTTTGGGCAAGGTCGGTCAGGCTGTCAGACAGGCTCTTATACTGCTCGGACAGCGAGTCGATTTTGCCGGTCAGTTCGGTGGACGACTTGCCGTGCTTCTCGATGTCGGCAGTGTGCTGATCAATAGCGGTTTTCAGTTGATCCTGCACGCTTTTGACCTGAGCAAGGCCAGATTCGATAACGCTCTTGATTTCTTCGGACATGGTATTTCTCCAGACATAAAAAACCCGCTCAATGGCGGGTTGTCTTTGATTGAATTTCTTTAGGGTTGCGGGATTTTGAACTGCTGGAACATTCCCGCAATCTCTGCGGTTGTTTTTTCTGAATCGCGCTCTCCGCGACCCAAGGCCTTGATGCGTGAAACCAGCGCGCACGCTTCAGATCTGGTGAAACCGTTACTCCGCAGGATTTCTTCGGCATCCTTCGGGCTTTCAATGTGTTCGATTGCAGTTTTAACGTCGCCAACGTGTGCAGCGTTATCTGCCGGCGACTCAACGATGCTGATTTCTACAAGCTCAATCTCTTTCAGTTCGCGCTTGCCGTCGCCAAGTTCGCGGGTCTGAATAGGGCGATATCCAATAGACAGCCCGGTGACTGCGCCATGCTTAAGCAGCGCGTAAACATCGCTCGCCTTGCTATGGCCTGGCGTCAATTCGCCCTCGACGAACAGACCAACATCATCTTCCTCGATGCGAGTCCACTTGCCGATCACGTCGCCGTAGTGGTTCCAGCGCAACTGTACAGGCCGCTCGCGCTTCTTCAGCGTCTTTTTGTAAGCGCCCGGGATGATTGTGTCGCCATAGCTATCTACGCCGCCGAACTTGGAAGCGTAACCGGAGAAAGTCCCGCGCTTCTCGTCGTCAAACTTTACCTCGATAGATTCAAGGCTGAGTGTTTTGCGCTCCATCGGAACCCCCTTGGAGAACTTGCAGAATGGGTACTGTCGCGCCCTGGATCATGAGTTGATCGCCGCCAGGCTTTGATTGCCGGCCCTCAAGAATGCGCGCCTCGTTAGGTGTGAGCTGCCCTGTGGTGATTGCCTTGCCGTTTGCCTCATAGCGGCTCAGTGTGTCAGCGCGCAACAGGCTGTCGAAGTTGAATTCTGCCTCATAACGCTCAGACTCTGACGGATCAAGCAGCCAGCACTTAATCGAAACCTCGATCTTTTCCAGATACGGGCGCAGATTTAGCTTGTAAAAGCCATTGATGATTTCGTAAACATTCGACCCGAGCGATGACTGCCCAAAGGTCTGATTCAAAAGAATCGACGGAACCCCGAAGAAGCGGCCAATATCCTCGATCTGGAACCTGCGAGAGTCCAGAAGCTCAATATCTTGTGGCGTCATGCTGACCTGTTGGTACTGCATCCCGGCTTCCAGCACGAACAGCCTGTCCTGGTTGCCTTCCTCTAGCTCAGAAAACGCCGTCTTGATTTGCGTGCGCTGATCCTGTGTCAGCACCTTATCAATTGTCAGCACGCCAGACGGCTTCGCCCCGTTCGAGTAAACCTTAGTGACCCGGTTGTCTGCGGCGATGGCAATCCCTACAGAATTTCGCGCATAACTGAGCGGAGACAGGCCAACAATGCCATTCCCGAACAGCTTTATGTGCCAGATGTTCTGCGATGCGTAAACTTTAACGTCAGCGCCGGACGTGTAAACGTGTACAACAGACCCATCGTCAAGCAACCGCGTCTCGACCTGGCTCGATGAAAGCGGCAGCAGCGAGACGATCCGGGTTCCGGCACGCTGAATCACCGCATAAGCATTGCCAGACAGCGCCAGATTTAGCGACATGCTTTCCCAGAACTCGACGGGAGTCTGATATCTGTTCGGCTTATAGGTCAGCAAACGCCGCAACGGATGCATTTCTGCTGGCTTTCGACCCTCTTTGCTGACCTCGTAGAGGTCGAACGGCATGCTGCCGATTGTTTCGCTGATGATACGGACTGCTCCCCATACCGCAGACACCTGCATGGCGGTGTCGCTGGTAACGGTAGCCGCAGGCTCTACGCCATAGATCAGAGGCCCGCTTTCTTGTGCGCCAGGCTCCCTCGTCGGCCCGCCAGGCTTGCCGAACAGGCCGCGAAGTGTCTGGAAAAAGGCCATCAAAGCACCACAGGATTATTTATGAATGAGTCGATATCCATCGACGGCTCGCCACCAGCGATTGCGCGACTGAGCGCCATAATCAGCGCGACAATCCCGTCAATCTTGTTTTCTGGTCGCTCTTTGTTCGGGTAAATGTTGTCTTTTACGTCCAGCTTGGCGACCACGTTTGATGCCATCCAAGTGAGAATCGGGCAATCACCGTGCGCCAGCTTCTTTTGCAGAACCAAGGCTTCCAGTTCTTTCATCGGCTCGCTGATGTTCTGCACGGTTTGCCGTACCTCAACCATCAACAAGCCTTCGTTTGTCATTTCCTGCGCAAGCTGGGTGGCTTGCCACGGGTCATATGCGACCTGTTGCACGTCGAACCGCCCGGAGAACTCCCGCAAATCTTCCTTGATCACCTCGAAGTCGATCACTTCTCCATCGGTCAAGGTCAGCAGGCCCAGCGCATCAAACTCGCGGTAGCGGTCTGTGTTTCCGTCCAGCTCCTCAATCACCCGCGCCTCGGGCAAGTAGTACCGCCCGTGGACATGCCACAGCGGGTCATCAGCAACCGGAGGAAACACCAGGACGTTGCCGGCGATGTCGATCTTGCTGGCCAAGTCCAGACCGATGAAGCACGGACGGCCCTCAAGCTCTGCAAGCGTCTTGCGCTCAGGGCATTGCCGCCAACGCAGCATGTTGAGCCATGCGTTCTTTGCGCCTACCCACTCGTTCAAGTGTTTCGTGCGGAATGTCGCCTGCTTACTGGCCGATTGCATGGCGTCACGCTGGCGCGCCAGCAGGAAATCGCCTGCAATCGAAACGCCGTAATTCGGGTTTGCCTTGATCAAAACATCTTCCGATGTCCAATCGTCGCCTTCGTCAATCGTGAATAAAGCCGGCCACAGGTCGTCACGCTTCAGGACGCCTTCAAGCATCCGTTCGGAATCTCTGACCAACTGGTGACAAGGCCCGCCAATGCTAGATCCCGCCGTTGTGATAACCAGCATCACCGGCTGCTCGCGTGCGCCCATGCCGGTTTCCATCGTGTCAAACAGCGTCGAGTCTTTATGCTCGTGATATTCGTCAACAATGGAACAGCTCGGGCTTGAACCATCACCAGGCTTGCCGATCACAGGTTCAAACCGTGAACCGTCCTCAAGTCGGCAAATGTTCGAGGCGTTGACCTCAACCGCGAAGTGTTCCTTCAGCGCCGGCGTGCGCTCAACCATCACCTTCGCAGGCCGGAACACTTCCCACGCTTGCTTCTCGGTTGTCGCGCCGCTGTAAACCTCGGCACCGAACTCGCCATCGGCAGTCAGCATGTAAAGGCCAATCCCGCCACCGATAATCGACTTGCCATTCTTGCGCGGCACGAAAATCAGGATCGTGCGGTAGCGCCTGGTGTTGTCTTTCTTGCGCAACCAGCCAAACGGAACGCAAACGCTGAACAATTGCCACGGTTCGAGCTTGATCAGCTCCCGATTCCCTGCCCATTTGCCCTTGGTATGCGGCAGCAGTTGCAGGAATTTGGCGACTTTCTCAGCCTTTGCCGGGTCAAAATAGAACTGAAAGTCATCAGAATTCGACTGTTCCAGCTCGGACAGATGCTTTTCGCACAGCAATTTGATCCACTTACAGGCAGGAATCTTGCCGGAAATAACCTGGCTGGCGTAGGTTTCCGCAACCTTGACCAGCGGATAACTCTTTTTTGCCATTACAGATCAGCGAAGGGATTGCCCTTCTGCTTCTCAACCTTGCCTCCGACCTTGGCGCGATCTGCCGGGGTCATGCCGAACTTGCCGAGCAGCGCCTCAAGGCGGACCAGCTTGGCGGCTGGGAACTCCACCGGATCAGTGCGGAACTGGGCCAGCAGTTGGGCAGCCACTTCCAGCGCTAGCCGATCTGAATCGGTCAGCACATCGCGCGGGGCGCTACGTTTGATTTCTTCCCACGCTTGTAGCGCGGCACCTTGCAGATGGCCGGGAGCGTCACCGAGCTGGCCGCTTGGCTCAGCATCCTGGCGGCGGCGCTGCGGGTTCTTTTTGAACGCGCCACGGGCGTCGAGCACGTTGGTCGGCGTCCGTGGTCTGGCCATTTTTCAAAACCGTTATTTTGTGGAAGCGTAAAAAGAGG
>JAOCZQ020423962.1:0-11336 GCA_025434785.2 Epizoanthus fatuus | reverse complement strand
TTTTGACCAGTGCGCAGCGCGAAAATAGTAAAACAGAATCAAGATTTGTGAGCAGTGAACATATATGAATTAAACTAGAGGTTTCAACAGAAAGTGAAGTGCTGCGATCGCAAATAGTAGGACATCGGCCATTTAAGAAGAAAGGGACTTCTGCTGTGATTGGCGTCCATTTTACTTCGCCTGCCTCATCATCAGGGATGGACAAAGTGAAACGGAAGCCAGTCACAGATTCTGCTACCCTGGTTCTGAGGCTACTAGTAGCCGAGGGAGCCTGGGGGGATGAGAGTCTGGGACCAGGGTAGGATTCTGCTTTAAGAGGCTATAGAAAGTGTATTGGATAAATAGGGGGACTGTATAATTAGATGTCGCGCATTTGAAGATTGATGTTTGAACCATCTTTTGAATCTACTGTAGCCATCAATATAGAGCCCAACATTATATAAAATCCAATCTATATAATATTATCATTTGAATGAACATATGGGTAGTGTTTGGTTTTGTAATATTTTAATAATGTAATAATACAACTATTAAACGTTATTGTAAAAAATGTATCAAAATTTAATATTATAGTCTTTTGTTTGATAATTCTTTTGTAAGTTACAGGAAATTATTTTGTTGAACAATGTAACAATAACATCAACATATTATATAACATCTGATAAAATGTATGTAAAATTTTCAATATTTCAAAAGTTTCCAATATAATAGTAATAAAACAATAATGCAAATAACTAACAACTTAACTAATAGTATATCTGCAGCCTTAGTCTTTTTATTATACAAGTTCTGCATCTTGGAGGTGACGGGTATTGACGTCATAGGAAACATGCAACTTGTCGAGTGACAATATGGCCTCTTCTACTTGCTCATTTGAAGTAAGTGCCTCGATGTCAGTGGATGCAAGGGCTAGTAGTTTCTTGACCATTACGTGAAAGGCTGTCAACTGTAAGTTGTCATTTTCACTCTCCACAACGAGCTTGAGGGTCCACTTGTTTTTGCACTTGCTTGCTTTCTGGGTCAAGTTACAGCTCCCATTTGTGCAGTGGGCTAGTAATCCATTGGATGAGAGGTTGACCTTGCGTTTACAGGCAGAACAGGAAGAGGTTCTCATCAAGTTTTGTACACCAAGTACTTCAACAACTTTATCTTTGTAGTTAGATAGATTCACATCGTCGACCTTGGGTAATGGTTCGTTGAAGTCTTCTGCATCTTCTAGCATACAGCCATCTTCATCTATAGGAGTATTTAAGAAAAGCTCTTGGCCAGATTTCTTAAGTCGAAACTTAATAAATTGGTATGTGTTTCCTTCTTGAACACCATTTGCATACTTCCCCCACAAGATAATCTTAATGTTCCCAGATGGATCAACCACATTGCATTCTTGCTTGTCTACTGTGCCTGACATCACAGTTAGCTTTTTACAACCTGAGACGTGGACAACTTTTCCCTTGATTGTTACCAGTTGCCCTGGAGTTACACGAGCTAGGGATGACACAGTCAGCACGATATCTTCCTTCTTGTATTCAAACTGGAGTTCTGTGAGCGGTTGTACATCAGTCCATTTGGATAGCTGTACATCCTTCCTACCAAATTTAGTGCTGAATTTGTATTTCCTGATCTTTACAGGGCTCTTCTGCTGGGCTAGACTATCAAAGGCTGTCTTTCTCTCAGGAGCAAAGCACACAGCTTGTGTTATTCCACTTTCTGTCTGTAAGTCACAGTTGAAGTACGTGCAGCTACCAGACTTTTTAATAGGGCTGACAGACTGCAGATAACACTGAATTGGTGGAGTGGTGCCATCTGCAACAACAAATGGAATGTCTTATAAATCGCATTACTTGGTGGGTTTTGATCCGTCGCCACTATATGACGACCTGCATTATTATGTGACCCATTATATATTTTGAAAATTTTCGGCCAACTACAGAAGGCATCTTATTTAGGAAAACCACTCATGAGGTCAAATATTTCTGACCCATGACTTGAATTTCTTATTGAAACTGAGATATTACAAGACAAGTATTTAGTACAACATTTATGCTTAGCCTGCATTGCAAGCGTTCCTTTTGGAAGGAGGAGGAGGACCTCTGTCTTCTGCCCAGTCCCCGTCCCCGTCCCCTTCCCCCTCCCAAAAGGAATGCTTGCAATGCAGGCTACATGTATGTTATAGACACATTAGAATACCTATAAAAAAATAATTTGTCATAAACTTACCTGGAGACTTTAAGTTACTGGATGCCATAGTGAAATCTGATATTAGGCTGTAGAACAATGAATTTTAAAAATTTAGTTTTTCTAATTGTAAAGCACATGGATATAATACATGTATATGTTATGATAATTTCAGTTGCCAATGCCATATTATTCCTACAATGTCACTTTATATACCGGCAGTATACAGTAGTTAACCTAAGCTTAAATTAGCTATGTGTGATAATTGCACTGCATGTAGCATGTGCTGTCTGGTGAAGTCTTGCTTCTTCTTGAAGTCTGTACTGCAAAGTCGAAGAGGTTTTTAAGCTAGTTAATCGTTCAAAGGTCATGGGTTCAATAACACAGGATGACAATGTTTTAACTCTGCTGATGGCTACATATGACACTCCAGCAGTTCTCTCTGATTTACCAATATCAATCCATGCTTTAGGTAGTGTGAGGCCTTGGCTCTTGTGTATTGTTAGAGCATACGCAAGTCTGAGAGGTAGCTGTTGTCTCTCATGAAATCCATCTGATGCCTGTGCTGAGACAGTTACTGGGCATATTGGCACATATGATGGTTGAATGGTACTAATAGAAGGACCTCGGTAGTTATCAAACTGAACAATTACAGCGATAGGTAAGTCAGGTGGCTGGTAACCATTATTATAGATGAAATCAATGAGTGTCCCGGTAGCTCCATTACAGAGGCCAACACCTGCCCATAGATTCATAGTCAGCATTACTTTAGCACCCTTTGCTAAGAATACAACAGGTTGTAGACCAGACATGTCATCTGAACTCATCTTTTTTGCTGTAGCAGAAGAGTGGCGAGCATTGATATGTGCAACAGGTTGTTGAAGTTGAGTTAGTTGTTCATGATTATAATTCCCAACTTGTTCATTGCTATAAAATAATCTAGTAGCATCATCAAATTGATCGATATCTGTTATATTTGATGGTTGACGGGTCAACAGCAGTTTCCAGTCATCATGTGTGGATTCGCCTTTACGAAGCCTTAGGAGCAAATCTCTGAATTGTACTTGTTCAGTGCTCATACCTTGTACACGTTGATTAACAGTAAGTTTGATAACTTTGTCAAACATTCTGTATGTTTGATAACCTTGTTCACCAATACTATTTGATGGCTTAGCATGGTAAAGTGGCTTATCTGCTACTGGTGGTAACTGACCAGGGTCTCCAATTAATATGAGGGATTTTCCTCCAAGAACTTGGTCATGAAATCCGGTTGCCTGTTTGCAACGCTTATCTATCCAGCCAAAAGTAGTTTGGCCAAGCATAGAATACTCATCTATAAGAATATAGTCTATTCCAGTAAGATTCTCTTGCAGTCTACACAAGCTTTGACCTGTTAGATCTTTGTTACCCCTTGGACCAACTGGTAATTTTAACAAAGAGTGAATAGTGACACCTCTAATATTATAAGAAGCCTTGCCAGTTGTAGCAGTAACTGCACAGTGACTTTGTAAGAGGTTTCGAATAGCATTGATCAGGTAGCTTTTTCCTGTTCCAGCAACACCAATGATAATAAGACACAGTGGGTCTTTCTCAGGAGAATTGTTTTCTGAATGTGTTTTCACAATATCATATACAAGCTGTTGCATTTCAGTCAAACTGTTGATATCAACAAATTCATATTCTTCATTTGTATTGTTATGTTGTTGTTTGTTAGTTTTAATCCATGTTGGCATTTCACCAATTTGCTGATCTGTGTATTGAGGTGTATCTTGGTGCCAATCATGTGTTGATTCTGATGTTTGTTCAGAACTAGCTGCAAAGGGTGTATGGAGATCAGATATAATCATCCACTCTTCACGAGGATTATTTGCTGGTTCAACAGGTGGTGGCTCATTGTTTGTTTCTTCCTCCTGACTCTGAATAACAGTCTGGAGTTTGTCAAACCAGTCAGGCACATTAGCCTGGGCATAAGGTGTTTGCAAGAATTCTTGCCACTTGTTGATCATGTTCTCATCAGTAGGTTCTTGATCACCCCAAGCATTATCTTGAGTAATATACCAAGGTTTATACCTTAACAGCTGATACTTACAATATAGGCTGAAATTAGGCCCTTTTGGATTAGATGAGTAGATTGGAAATATACGTGGAACGACATTATCCGGTAATTGTTTAAGCTTTGCATTGACAAGTTTGTACTTTGTAGCAAACTGAACAAAGTTGACATTCATGATATCAGGTGAACTGTCATACTGTTCACGGTTAGCATAAACATCCAGCAGTGAATTGGTAGTACATGTTTCACTATCTGCACTTGATGTATTACGTACTCTACGGGAGCCATTTAAACTGACTGGAATCACATTAAATGATGAACTGTGTAGTTTCAATGACAGCAGGTGGTGCATTGTTTCCTGAGCTGCATAATCTCTTTCACCAAGAGTTTTCATGACTACTTTCTTGATAGCTCTGTGAGGATCACTGTTGCTATTAGCATTTTGCACAATGGAGTTAAATGCTTGTTTTAGTAAGGGTGACCTTGGTTCACCTTTAGCAGCATACTTTGTAAGGTACTCGACACAAGCATAGTGATCAATGACAACTTGTATATCACAATTAGCTCTCCAGCCTTGAAGCTGAAGTCGTTGGTTGTTGTTCAATCGAGGGTCATTCCTCTTGGTGATAATCTTGGCTCTATATTGTATGTCTTTACTTTTACTGTGAACCTCTTCAAATTCAATTTTAGTCTTTGGACAGTGATCATGTGGGAAGTGAAATCTGCACTTCAACTCAGATTCATTGCTTTTTTTCCTTAAACAATAGCTTGTGCTACAACGAGTATGTCGCTGAACCATATTCAATAGATCTGTGTAATCAGAATGTACTTCATAATCAGGAATGTCTTTATGACATTTCTGGCATGGATGAACTTCAGGTCTAATCCACATGTTGTCATCTGGTGGGTTTGGGTTAACAGTTGATAATAACCAATCAACATATTGACATGCTGTCTCTGCAGCTTTGTTACCAGCTTCAATATCCTGGTCTAGTTCTGTGGTATCTAGACAATCATTTTCATCCTTATATTTCTGAGCTAAGAAACCTTTCAATGCAGTCTTTGTCAGGTCACACAAACCTGGATCATTCTTCAGTTTAGCAGTACCATGACAGTGAATACTACCTCTACCTTGGTATTCATATCTAAACCAGTGCCACTTGGCATTAAGAGAATCATACAACCAATGTTTGACAAAACTCTCTAATCTTTCAGTGAAAAACCAGTCCACAATGTGGGGATTGTTAATAACATTCTGCCGTCTCTCTTCACTGGTAGTGTTTGTATTATTGTCTCCAAATAGAGCATGTAATTCAGGCCAATGCATATCAGCAGATGAAAATGTAAAAAACAATGTTGGAGTACCAACACTTGTTACAATAGCTTTGAGTTCCTCTCTCACCTTATGCCAATAAGCATTTGTGCCAGCAATATTAGCTACATAACGTGACATTTTAGACATGAATACAGCTGAATCATTACTGTCAGCCATCTCTCGTAACTCATCAATAGTTAAATGAGCTTCACCAGGATTCTGTTTAAGAAATATTCCACTTTGTTGCAAAGTTCTCCTTCTCTGAATCATATTAAAAGCCCAGTATGAAAATCTGGGATGGCTGGCGAATCGATGAACCCATTTTCCATTAATCTTTTCAGCATATTTCATGAGGTGCTTAATCCTCTCCTGTAGAGGAACGTCTCTTATAAGAGCATTGTTGGTTGGATCTCCCTTACCATCAGGGAATAATGTAGGGAATGCCATAGTTGCTAAATATGATGTTTGATATTCATTTAATGGCTCATCTTCAACACTGGGCCAGTTCATTGGTTCAGCAGAGAGCTGATTTCTAACAGCTGCAAGTTCTTGTTGCTGTTTTTCACCAACTGGTAAGAAACTACTCATTTCAGTAGATCCATCGTACACTGTATCTTCAGCAGGGTCATCAGTTGATGGACCTAAATCAGGGTCAATAACTTCATCTGATGCTATGTCATCCTCAGTCTCAACTGTTAGTAAGTTTTCTGGAATACCATTTTCCGGTAAAGAATGTAATGCTTGTGAATTTATTTCTATATCTGCATAATGAGGATTATTGTCCTTCAGCCATAATAAGGCATCATATACTGTTTGTCGTCTTACATTGACATCTTTAAATGTGTTGTCTCTACCTTTGACCTTAACAATGATTACAGCCAGGTCTTTAGGGTATCTTGGTAGTGAAGATGCAAGTTCCTTTACATTTTGAGGTAAATTAATACAATGTCCAGAGTAACCTCTCTGACCACCAGGTTTAATATATACTCTCATGATAGGGAGAGCACGAGCAATAAGCATTTCCTCTATTTGAGTCAAGTTTTGCAGTTGTAGTGGCACTTGAGACGGAATCAATGAATTCTCCATTGAAAACTTTTTAGGAGATTTTTTATCCCTTGAACATCGAGAACAAATAAATGTATCTGGTGACCTTGGGTTAGATTTGAGTGGCCAAGCCTCTTCGCAAAGTGTACATTGATATGTATGATATTCAACAGATTTGTGAAAATTTGCCATATTAGCCTTTGCCCAGTTTTGTTCATGGATGTGACCACTTTTGACAACATTGAAATCTTTCAAATAATCTTGCTTGCTAACACTTTCATTTCTTTTGTTTGAATTTATCGTCTTATTAGATATATGGTTTCTGTCTTTTTCAAGTCTGGCATGTTTTTCAACCGTGGTTTCTTCGGAATGTTTTCTCTTTTTATAAAGATTGTTTTTTTTAAGTCTAGCTTGTTTTTCAATCTCAGTTTCTTCTGAACGTTTTTTCAGTTGATACAGGCGGTCTTTTTCAAGTCTTGCATGTTTTTCAACCGTTGTTTCTTCGGAATGTTTTCTCTTTTTATAAAGATTGTTTTTTTCAAGTCTAGCTCGTTTTTCAATCTCAGTTTCTTCTGAACGTTTTTTCAGTTGATACAGACGATCTTTTTCAAGTCTAGCATGTTTTTCAACCTCGGTTTCTTTGCAATGATTTCTCTTTCTATTCAGTCTAGGCATTTCAGGAGGTTTTTGTACCTCATGATTGTTTACTGCAGTTTGTCCTGTATTATTTATTTCACAGTTATTATACAAATGTGCACATGACTGAAATGCAACTGGTTCGATTTCAAATATTTCCACATTTAATTCAGCTGACAGTAAACATAAATACTGTTCTAATGCATTAATATCAGCATATTTCATAACTACAGCAGTACCATTAGGATCAGGCATACCAATAGAATTACGTGCATGTGAATCAAATAAATAGATAAAATCTACTGTCTTAATTATGGCCATGATATAGCCTTCTAGTACTACAAATGCATAACTATTGACTGCAAAAGTATTCATCAAAGCTGAACGCAAAGTGAAGTATGGAGCCTCGTTTTGAAGCTCCTCGACGAAAATTCTACCTTGATAGAAATTTTTATAGTCTACCAGCCAATACTGGTTGTTTTGTGCCTCAATCGGCTCTACCACAATTGGTAGTTCACTTTCTGTCACCACAATTGGTGATTGCTTTGATTTGGTTGCCTCAATAGGCGTTTGGTTTGGTTTGTTTTCGTTTGATTTCGTTTGGTTTGGTTTGATTTTGTTTGATATGGTTGCCTCAATTGGCGATTTGTTGGTGTTAGCCTCCATAGACCAACAAGCTATAGCTGGTAGATGGTTGAGGGATATCGTCTCAGCATCTGGGATAACTCCCCTTGTAAGAGCATCGACGTAAAGTCTGTCTCCCTCGATTAAGATCTGATCGATTCGCTCGGTGGTCCAGCTTTCGATTGGAATTGTTTGAGCACATAAAAGAGCTGCAAAACTGATAAAAGAGCATTGCCTTCCCCTTGAAACAGTACTAAACCGTGCATGAGCTTGATGAATACTTCCAGAAGTAAATAAATTGCAGCTTGACATGATAATATTCGAGTAAAAGCAGACTTACCGTGAATAGCTTTGCAAATCCGACTTGTGAATAGAGAGATCGAGAGCACGTGCGAATGATATTTTCCGAAGATCTCGACATCTCGACATCTCGAAATCTCGAACATGTCGAATCCAGATATTATTTTACTTATGCATGTATACAAGTAGTTTTATCTCTACCTACTATTTTTTTGCCAGAAATTGTGAAGCGCTATTGGGCTGCATGGATACTGGCACTATATAAATAGCATTATTAGTATTATTATTTGCTTATTATAAAATAATTACGGTATATACAAATGCGATGTTCAAAGATTAAAATAAGTTATATATATTGTGATGTGCATCTTCATTCACAGACGAATGGACAGGGAGTCAGATGCCTGCCAATATCTGAAGAAGCAGAAAGCTGTTATTTTCGGTAACAAAGATTTAACAAAGGTAGGAAGTGTACAAAGAGTTGTATAATATAGCTTCATTTTGGGGGTGATTTGTGGACTTCAGAAACGACTTCAGATCTGTCTCCACATAAATCCTTGTTTCTGTTCATGTGAGACTGGTTTGAAAAACTACCTTGGACCAATTTGACTCATTCCGGTATCTGAACCAAGACAATCGAGTCAGACTGATCTTAAAGCCTCATTTACATGCACCCCCCGCCCCCCGTACGCTTTTATCCATAACCTCTGAATGCTTTGCAGTATATGCATAAAATTTCATGACTTTTCCTAAACTTTTATGGGGAATCTTCTCGTGCGTGTTTTGCTGTCATAGAATTAAACGTGTTGCTATGGCAACCGCCCAATCAAAAGCGGTTTATTGAATTTTGGATTTTCCTTTATAATCAAATTCTAAGTAATGAAATCATAGTTTTCAAAGATTTTACTCATCAAAAAGAGGCTATACTGTCCTCCTCTATAATAATTGCTAAGATTATTTCAATTATTGCAGAAAGCAGTGCATTATGAGTAGGTTTACATTTTTTGAAATTCCTGATTTCTACTGTCTATTTCAAACAATGTTTGCCTTCGGCTCGTACTACCACAGCTATTCAGTCTTGCTCTCCCAAACGTGCACTCGTGTTACCATAACTGAACTCGATGGAAACAAGGAAATGTTTTCTATTTCTTTAATAGTCCATTTCTCGGCTGGCCACCTTTATCCGCGCTCTTCGCGGGGACTGAGCCCTCGGAACGCAGCGAAGAGCGCGGATAAGAGACGGTCCGTTTGATTTCGTGGAGGGGGGAGGGGGAGTGGGGAGTGGAAGAATTTGTAAAAAATATTTGCACAAGCTGAAAAGCCCCCAAAAATGTACGACACAAAATTATAAAGACAAAATGAAAGATTAAGAGAGGGAAAAGCGAAAAAAAAAATTGCAACAATTAGCCGCAAATCATTCTTCCCGCACTCCCCTCCCCCACGATATCAAATGGTCCGTCCCTAGAGGGGGCCAGAATGGGACTAATAGAGCTACAGTAGATACGCTCTTTTTGTTTTATAATAACGTTTAATTTTGGAGAGGAGGCTGGATGGAGGTCAGTAATTAAAAGTAATATACTCATAAAACATTTCCGATACACATTTGGGGGTGTCCAAGTGTTACATAATGCCTTTTTGGCCAATTTTCAACACCCCCCTGTAACCCCCTTGCAATGCTACAAGGCATTACCGTAAGCATTAAGTAATATATGGTCAGCCCCTTTATTTTCATTTAAATGTTACAAGTTTGCTAAATTACTTTAATTATTGTCAGTACCATATTTTCTTGAATAAATACTTATGGTATTTTAACATGTTTTATAGAATCAAATCAAGTTACCTTGACAGTTACAACTCCATTGTTCCTTTCAAATTGCGTCAAGTCAAGTTTTGGTCCTTCGTAGTATGACATGCCACTTGAGGTGACGCCAAGCCAATAGATGGCCCTGCCAAACTGTCAATGTAGAAACACAGTAAAATTATTTTATATCCAGATCTAAAACTAACTAAAAGTCTACTTAAAGCATTTGTCTCACAATAAAAGGCCGAGGTTCCGGTGTCTGGTTTCACCACCGCACATGAACTCAACCAATCCCAGACATTCCAATTAACCTGAAGCTCACTAATTGGCTGATATTAGGCCCCTCCTCTTATTGGGAGACAGGAACTTTAATTTATTTTCTAACATTTTATTATTAATTAAATTATTATTTTGCATCTACCATTTCTGATTTTATTTGCTAACATCCTCAAAGGATTTCTTTTAGGGTTTCTAACTCAGCCTCAAACTACAGCCCACAGCAGGCCCAAGGTAACAATGTGAGATTTTAGTTGCATGCAATAAAATGTGCCTGATTGCATTCATGATTGTATTGACTGATTTCTTTTTCATTGCCGAAAACTGCACAGACATCTGACAACCAGCAATCTGGTGGTGATCACATTACCATGTAGCAATCAAAATGGTCAAATGCAATTTATGTGTGATCATGTGATCGCTAGCTAGTCTCTCACTGGTAGTTTCAATCATCGCATTATAGTGCTAAAGCACACACCTTTACAACAGGGCAAGCAATTGCCCTGCAACTACCTGTGATAAGATCAAACTGGTTTGATTGGCATGATTCTAGTTGCATGCAACAAAATTTCATGGCAAGCTGCTGCACATGGTGCGATTATTTATGATTTAGATATTATTTTTATTGCATGAAACTTTAGAAAATCTCAGGTCACCAAGGTCTGCAGTGGGCGTAACCTGTATGTCTGTTACCCGAGGTTTACCATATACAACTAGGATATATTAATACTAATCCATGAAAACTAGTAATACGTATTGGTCTGCATGGATGCATACTTTCAACACTTGCATGCTACATACATGTACACGCCGTATACTACATTTTAAAATAATCTTTCAACCAACTGATGACAGCTCATTTTCACAACCTTGCACTGTTTTATGTTGCAAATTTTGTAGGACGTGATATTGGCACTGGAACATTTTTCAAAACATTATGAGGCAAATCTGACAGACGAAAAAATTAAGGGTTCAATACTTAAATTACTTTGTCACTTTTAATTTCTTGAAATGCCTTTGTCAGAAATTTCTGATAATTGAAGACACTAGTGCAAAAACGATGTAAGTGACTGTTGATAAAGTTCTCAATTCTCCCTAAGTTATTCCTCTTT
>JAOCZQ020422894.1:0-11339 GCA_025434785.2 Epizoanthus fatuus | reverse complement strand
TTCCTTCCACGTTCGTGCAAGGCCCCATTATTGTTTTAAGTTTAGACTATGTGACGCCATGTATGACGTCATCAACATAAAAATATTATCTCGAATAATTTTGAAATATCATGTTCATTCTCTTCGTGGTGACAGTTGGTCGATGGGAATCTTTCTTCATCATTATAATTCCCTTGGCAACAGCCGATTTCTTGACGTCGCAGGTCCCTTAACCTGTATCTAACACACTCAGCCAGGGTGAGGCCACTTGTATTTGACATGTACTTGAACTGGACTGCGAGCCGTCCCTTTATTTTGCTATTTTTCGGCCGAGAAAAGCAAAAGTTTTGATCTGGCCGTGTGGCATAATACAGGTGCTGTCGCTTCGCCGACTCGCTCGTGGCTTCGCCACTCAGTTTCGCAGCTTCGCCACTCATTTTTTGCTGATTTACTGGTCTGAGGAAAAGGAAGAGACAGCTCCCAGTCTATATTTGAACAGATCCTTGAGATACATTAAAAAAAACCACTGTATTTAACTAGTATTTGACGACACAGAAACAGCCAGCTTTGGGAGGGTATTTAACCTGTATCTAACGCACTTAGCCAGGTTGAGGCCATTGTATATGACATGTATTTGAACAGTTCCTTGGGATAAATAAAACCACTGTATTTAACTGGTATTTGACAAGACAGAAACAAGACAGAAACAGCCAACTTTGGGAGGGTATTTAACCTGCATCTAACGCACTCAGCCAGATTGCGGATCAGATTGATCCTTATATTTATATATATTATACATGCACAAGCTGTGCGTGCATGTAGCAATTATACTTTTTGCAACGTAACATGTCTTTGTATATACCGTTCGGTCTGCTAGCTGAATTTCAGCAATATAATATAATTATATATCAATGATGAAAACAACAGCTTGAAACTTGTATATATAAGAATTAATATGTTCTCGTCTTTGTATATAAATTAAAAACTCCTAATTATGACTAATATAACTTGTATTTTACTACCTTTTCTTGTCCCCACTACGCAATATTTAGTGTGTATTATTTAATTCGATCTTTTCGCAATAGCTTCATCATACCGAATTTCCAACAGTAAAATTTCATATCAATCCTTAATATAATTCTACTTTAATTAAGAAACAATTTAATAAGGCTAAAGAACGTAGCAGACATTCACTTTTAGCACCAGCACAGAAAGATAACAAACAATTGTATCCTTTAGTTACTGAATTTAATCCTAGCCTACCCAACACTAAGACCATAATACAAACTCATTTGCCTATTCTTTACAGTTCTGAAACTGCCAGAAACATTTTTCCTAACGGTTCTATCTTAGCCACTTATCGTAGAGGTAAGAATCTCAAAGATTATCTAAGGAAACGGAATGTTTTCTCATCTAATGAAGGAAGCGGCTGTCACAAATGTCAAAGTCGCCGCTGTGACCTTTGCCAAAATTATCTTCATGAAACAGATTGTTTTTAAAGTACAGTCACTGACAAAAACTATCCTATCAAAGAAAAAATCTCGCAATACTAAAAGTATTATTTACATTATTACTTGTACCAAAAAATGCAACCTACAATACGTTGGATCCACGGCAGATGCCTTAAAAGTTCGATTTATAAATCACAAATCAAGTATCAATACTAACAAGAGAACATGTAATGTGGCCATTCAATTTTAATGCCTCTCAACACACCATTACTGATCATCTTTGAGCTTGTGTTCGACAATTCAGTAGATAAAGACCTTTTACATTGGCGTGAATGCACATGTTATATCTGCTTTATTTTATAATATTAAATATAGATACATGCTGTTCGTTTTAGATAGCAACAGCGAGCTGGAGTGGGAGACAACACCGCGTCACTTCAGCATTCAGGATCATTTGTCAGTTTGTCATTTCGACGAGACTATCTTTGTCCATCCAGAGATGGTTCATCTGAGCTACACACCTGACGAGTTGCTTTTGTCAGCACTGAGATTAATTTACAAGAGTTCAGCGGATGTGCCCGCTTCGCAGTGCAAGGATCCCGATAGTATAAGCAGCTTTCGACCGATCAAGCTACAAGAGATTTTGTGGAAGGTATTTGCCAAAATTTTGGTGATGCATTTCCAGCATCATAATACCAATGATGTTCCTCTTAGCCAGTGGCAGCTGGGGTTTCGGGATGGTGGAGATATCAGAACCGCTGTGTATCTTCTCTTGAAGTCTCTGACCAATTTCCACTTCAATCAGTCCTCTGTGTACATTTTACTATTGGACTTAAAAAATGCTTTTGGGTCGCCATCAGTGGACGCCATAGATCGGGCCATGTGGTGTTTTGGCATTCCCAAATGTATTCATGATCTTTTCTCCCATCGAATGGGGAATGCTCAGACTGTAAAACTGTTAAATGTAATAATACATTACATCTTCTAATAACTTTATTAATATTAATACACAGCTAACATAAATTTGATAAATATTATCATTGTTGAAATTTTGAAATGAGTACAATTATTATAGAAATATGTACAGGATATAAAATTTGAGAATTCTTGATTAACATTGTAATAGTTTTATTATTGACAACCGATAAAATGTGTTTGCTGTCTGTATTTTAATTTAAAACAAACTCTCGAGAGAGGGTTCCATACATTTTGTTTCAAGCAGTTGGGAGAATTCGTCAATCTATGATCAAGAAAATGTGCGGCTTTTAAATCGGTTGCTTTGTTCTTTCTTTCTTTCTTTCTTTCTTTCTTTCTTTCTTTCTTTTTGTCTGTCTGTCTTATATTAAAATATTAGGTTTTCTGCTGATCAAAATATCACTTCACACAAAGTACAGGGCCTTATATCTTTGACACGTATTTACGAAATTTTTTGGGTATTTGATATTTTGTTCTTAGCAACCAGAAGCTTTTTATGCAAAATATCGAGCTTAACAGCCCATAGGTGTCCTTAATATCGAAAGCCACCAAAGGTTTTCCGTCCTGTCTAACCACACGCTTCTGGGATCGAGCTTCCCTGTATACTTCGATGTCAAACATAACTGTCAGCAGGAACACTATCAAGGTGCCAGAACACGTTTGTACAAACTGGTCTCTTCATTCTTTTGCGAACTATTTGAGCCGTACTTCAATCATGATCGCCTTCATTGTGGCAGTTTTTACTATTATTTCCTTATTGAACAGCCTGCCAATACCAACCGACATTCCTGAACATCGCCAGCCCTCTCCACACACATAAAAATCGCCGATTTTGTCCACTATCAACTACATTCTGTCCACGTCCAGTACTGCTTCACCAACACCGCCCGCCTCTGCTTCTGTCATGTTTAGTTTCTTCTCCATAATCCCTGCTCTTGCCATCATCATACTGCTTTTTATTTTTATTTACCGCAAATTGCATGCATGCTCTGCGGCAGGTGCCATGGCTCAGCCTGGCCCCGAAACCGCCGTAGCTCAGCATGGCCCCAACGAACAACCGGAGGAGAAGCAGGAGATGGAAATGGTTCCACGAAACTGGGAACATCTTCCGAGTTGGTGATTCTTTGACCAGGCAATGCATCTCAGTCTGTGGAGCCTGGCCGATACTGTTCACAAGAAGTTTTTGTTGAGGCCCATGCTCATGCAACATCTAGCTGAGCAATGGCGAGCCAGACCAGCCGAGGTGGAGGTATGGTTTTGTGTCATTGGCAATATATAGATGACCATAGGTAGTGGGTTTTTCCTTTACGTTTCAATAGATATTTTTGCATAAATACGAAAATTGGCCATCTCTTCTTCAGGATTCATCATTGGTAGAACTCTGTTTCTTTCACGAGAAATGTGGATAGGCCAGGTTTACAAATACTTTGATACTCGTGAAATAGATCCACTACACAAGAAATCTATACAATAGGTCCATGCCCAAAGAATTTGGGAGGGGGAGTACGGGGGATTCAAACGAACCCCTTAAAATTTAGAAAAGTTGCTCTTTTAAAACGTTAAAATAAATGCTAATACAGCTAATTCAAACAAATCAAAGCATTGCCGTGTATTCTGAAAGTTACATTTTTGGGTGAGTTTCGGGAGGATTTGTTCCGTACTCAGTGCGTTGAACCCCTAACTCAAACTGCTGGGTGTGTACCTGCAGCCATTACACAAACCATAGCACTTGACTATACTGAATACCCCAAATATGTTATGTAACAACAAAACCCGTGTGAAAGAGTCAACTACACTTTCTTCAGTCTTCCATTGTTGTACATGGGAATAAATTATTACTATAAATTTCCGCTGTTGGTTTGAAACAAATCATGTCGTTTTTCATTTTCGCTTTGACGCTGTTTGAATAAGCGTCGCTCCAGAGATCAAGTGCTTGGAATAAGCACAGCATTGTTGTTGAGGAGTGCGGCGCTTATTAGTATTTTTGCTCTCATGTGCGACGCTTATTCGAGGGCAGCACTTAATACAGGGAGGCGCTTATTCAAGTAAATACGGTACCCAAATAAACGTGTGTACATATATGTATTCACGAACTAGGCTTGTTTTAGGTTACTTGTATAAGATCTGTGCTCGATTATGCCACACCCGCATTCCATCACTCCCTCCCTAAATATCTTGTAAAAGAACTGAACCGAATAGAGAGAAGGGCTATGGCAATAATCTTTCCGAACCTTGACACACAGGCAGCACTTCGGAAACTAAATATTCCACCAATTGTAACGCACCACCAAACCCTATGCGAGAAGCTTTTCAAGTCTATTATGTCGGATAACTCGCACAAGTTACGTGGCCTTTTACCTCCACGACATGTGGCCAAATACCAACTTAGGCACAATCGTTCTTTTAACTTGCCAAACATATATACAGATCGTTTTAAGAAATCTTTTAGCCCAACTATGTGCAATTCTAACTAGTTAAGCCAATTTTACATTTCATTCTAGTATATGACTTAGTCCTTGTATTAGTGTTACCCCATTGTAAATAATCTTAGGCCTTTTTATTACTGTATCAATTAATTGTAAATTACGTAATTCAGCCTAATGGCTGCGAAGTAATTTTAAGAAACACATCATTCATTCATTCATTCATTCATTCAACCAAGGTATTTCAGTTAATGTCTGTTAAAATAGTGTTATCTGTTATTCTAAACAGGTGTTGGTCACTTTACCAAGTTTCAAATTTCATTTTGGCATCCAATATACCAGATAGTGGTTATTACTTGCTTTTTAGACACACCAACTTTAAATGATATACATACATACATACATACATGATTTCTATACTGAAAGAAAAACTTAACATTGAGAAATACAATGCTTTCTCCTCTCATGCTAAGGAAAGTTTCTAAACGAAATGGGGTACTGTTCTTACCACCTTATAAAATAACTGTTCTCAGTTTATACTTAAAAACTGTAAATAAATATTCGGCTTAGATCTCGTCAAACTTGTCAAAAATACTTTTTAAAGATTAACGTCAGCCACAGATGCAAATAAAGTATTAATTAATTATAAAAACAACTTAAAAACTTAAAGGGGAAGTACGCTCAAAAATGATATTTTGCAGAATTGAAGTATTACTGTAGTAGTTTAGGAAAATACACATTTTTTACATGTGATCGTTTTTGGTTGTCCATAAAGGAGACGTTCTTTTCGAGGAAAATGACTTTCATTTCCGCCATCGGCAATGGATGCTATAATTGTACATGATTTCATTCTGGTGGAGATATTAAACACTGAATACAATCACAAGGAACAAGGAAGAAGTTCCATGAGAACACCAGCTCCACAGTGCCTGCAATATCTGATGTTCAACTCAGCGGCAATTGAAGTGTCCACGCTGGAAGTTAATGACGATAATCTGAAGGTCATTTGCTACTATTGTTTTGGTTGCAGAACTGACTACTACATGTATCAGTCGTTTTGATCTAATGAAATATACGTTATGATTGCAAAATGCAAATGGATGAACCATTTCTGGATATGTATGACAATCAATTTAAAAATTTGTTACAGTGCGGCCAAACTATCTGGGATTTTTTGTTTTTAAAGTGTAGATGTCAAACACTTTATTTATGGGCGTAAGTACTTGACTTCAGCAAGTACGGCGCACGAATAGGTAACTTATGTTATGATCCATTTTTTCACACAGGAAGATCAGGAACCGCCAAATCAAGGCTATCAATCCGCCTCCATAAAACATGACCTTCGCACAGGTCACATGATCACATGGTGAAAAGGAAAATTACGTGGGTTCCTGTCATCACATTGACATGAGCCCTGCTCTATTCCGGTCTGGGGTCGTGACATTTTATCCACCGTCCGTTTTGGAACTGTAAAATTATTCGTCTACTTTGTATTGCAGATTTCTTTTGGTTGATATTTTGTTTGACTGGCACTTTGCTTGTTTGTGGATTTGTACACCACAATATTGTCATGTTAAGGTAAGCGTTTGCAACACATTTTACTTTGTGCTCGGTTGTCTTGGTTCAGTCGGATCTGCGTGCAATGAGCACATGTTTGATTATGTCAGTACAGTAGAGTAGTATAGTATATTATTAGCGGTCCAACTTGGACTGTAAACTGGGTTTAAAATACTACCCCAGTATATGGAGCGATTTTAAATGATTTCCGGATTCAACTCCATTACCCCCGGCAAACAGCACAGGTGATTACTATACAAGAAATTATGAAAACGTTTTGTAAACTCTTGCAGGACTTGCAGGAAATTTACAAATACATGCTCTCTGAGTCTTATCATTCTGTGTGTTGTTATGTTGTGTCGATTTGACGACTCGCCAGCCGCCAGGTCACCTATGTAGCCTATGGAAAACTGACCATTTTTCTGTCTTCGGCCGGTAGTTAGCACTCGTGTCAGCGATCCAACCAGCGCTGTATCGACTCTCTGATGTATTTGACCCCTAGAATAAGGTATGATTGACGGAAGGGTGCGGGCGGAAGCCCAACACAGACTTCACGTGTGATAATTGTAAGACCGCAGGATATTCGTTTTCAAAACAAAATAAAGTTTTAAAAGGTAAATTTATTCGAATTTTCTGCAATTTGTTTTGACAAAGGCTGATAGCTTCTTTATCAAATGTACGATAGCTTTCCGTGTTATGTACTCTTATAGACCACATTTTTCGTCATCGAGTGGTCAAAATGTTGTGGATTCACGAGGCGCGAGCGTACTGGCTGTTTACGAGCGATAATTTTAGTTGGCATGTGCAGTGTCGTGGTATGTATGGTTTTCAACCAATCAGAAAGTGAGAATATCACGACATGTTGTAAAAAGTGTAGTAAATCATTAAAAAGGTTCAACATTGCTATGCAGGAAAAGTGGGAAAAACGAAAAGTCACTAAGTTTCAGCTCATAGCTCAAAAACGTTTTAAAGTTATGATAACAAATACAGTTAAATTAAACATACTATCATTTATAATTTGTCATTCTTATCCGCTTCTATTCTCTTTGTTTCACATTTTTAGGAAGAAGGCCCCGTCCGCGTCAAAACTGAATGGCTTCAATTTGTTCTGAAAAGAAACTTGTCTTGCAGATGGTAAGATGAACATATATATTTTGAGTTTTCTTGCGGCAAATTGCAGCCTAATATTTCCATTGCCATGAGTTACGGAATTATTTTCGTTTAATATACTTTCAGAGACCATTAGGGGAATGGAATTTATGGAGAGAAACGAAGTGCTAGCCGAGTCATGGAGATCATATATAACAGAAGAAGAGAGAAAGGAATACAAGCATCGAGCTCGGACGGAGGACGTTCTTTCCGTAAAAACTAAAATCAAGAGGACCTTAAAATGCATCAAGACGGAAGTATGATTTAATATTTTTTATCGCAGTTCAATGCTTTTTTCGAGTTCTTGTTAATGTTGTAATTAGGAAAAACGGTGTTTATGTTGGTGATAATGGTGATGAGGATAAAATATTGAATTGTTGTTTTGATGCGTGGCCTCCAATGCAGACACATTAACATTCTGTGCATTATACAACCGTTTGTGTCTGTATGTCGTATAACATACCGGATATTGCTAATGATTAATCAATGACTCTTCTATTTTATAAGTGTGAAAATCTGAAGGACCTTGGTGTCAAGTGTGTCTTTGTAACGGACAATGATGGCCAGGGGAATATGGACGTTTACGGACATCAAAGAGGCATTGAATTTGTGCAAGAAGCACAAATTGCGGCAAAGTTCTTTGCCACGTTAACAGATTTAGATTTTTGAAACGCTGAAAAGTTCGTTTAGAAGTAGTCTTTAATACCAGTATGCAAATGTCAACCGACTTAGTAAACTTGCAACGCTACACCGTTAGTTCGCAGTTGTTTGCAAACAACATAACTAAACACAACGGTATGCTCTTAAAAGCTTGTGACATGTCACCTTAAAGTATTTGTCCTCCTCCCATACTATTGGCATTGTGACCGAGCTTACGCCGTGAGAAAAGATGGCAGCTCCTGGCAAAGGCCAGTTACTTTTCTCGTCAAAGCAAGATTTTGAAAATGCAGTTAAATTGTGTGAATTCTTGCTCCCAAATGATCCTTTCTCCAGGAGCATCCTTAAGATAGAAATAGCCTGTCGGAAGGCTATCGTCAAACACCATGTCAAGGAACAATGGCCTCGTCGGGGATTTTTGGTTCGCATGGCTCTGTGACAATACACTTTTGGAATGTCATTTTTGTTCTAGAGGTGTCATGAACTATAAAATATTTACCCAGTAGTAGTAAGAAACCTTTCTCAGACCGCAGAACAAACTCTGTTAAATATTGATCACATGGTTTGAGGTTATGATCAAGATAATTGTAGAGTTGGCCTTACTAAAAGCCTAGATACTTCTTTGGTAAAAGTTCCTAATAAATCTAATTGCGTGAAATGTAAACTAAATGGACTATGGTTAACATCGTAAAATATAAATGAACATTTAATTGACTTTATGGACCTTGTAAATATTTTGTAGGAAGTGTGTAAACAAACACCTTCGAGTTATCATTTAGAATTGTTTACTAATTCCTTTACTTAGTGAGCATAAACAACTTAATCTAAACTTGATCTTGATTCATGATTATAGACTAAGTTCAATCCGATTCTTACCTAGATTACGAAAGCTCTATGATTTTAGGATAAAGAGCTAGAAGTTGTTTACTGCCAAGCTTAACCTTATCCTGTTTCAAGATGCATACCTCTTGTGCCAGCTCTTGTTTCCGGCAACGGAAAAGAGAACTAAGGGGTGAATTAAAAGGCCAAATATCTGAAGAAAAGAAGAGCATTACCAGGGCCTACGAAAGGCACAAAAGAAGTGGAGAAAGAATAGGTCGCAAGAAAAGAAAAAGAAGGCATACAGAAGAGAGCCAAACACGTTGTGACGGTGCCACAGCATGACAAACAAGTGGGTTATTCGGAAATGGATAGGATTACCATCAGATTGACCAGAATATAACAAGAATAAATAATATGTTTTCTCTTGTTTTCGGCCATTGATGTAATTGCAAACCTCTTGCTCCTTACTATCAATGGCAGTAACATGTTTTCTTTCGCAAGTTTTATAAATATGTGTTTTCTTTGACGATATCCTAATGTGTTTTCTTTGTGATTTTACACCAAATGCCTTATCGTTGGTGTTTTTTTGGCTTTCGTGTTTACATAATTTTGATATGTAGATTTACATGTTACCATTTGCACTTTGGAGACAAACAATTTTTCAAAGAATTTTTCAAAATTTTACCTTTTTGATATTTAACACAACCACAAAATACAAAAAAAATTCACATTTACGCTTCATATTTTAATAGTCTCGTTGAGTGATTTTATACAAGGTTTATTAATCCTTGGTCTTCAAGATATTACTGAGTGATATATGTAATGTGTGTAATCACATTGGTGGTCAGACTCCTGTGTGCCATTGTGCATACTCAGCAGTTATCCTCAAAATTAAAAAAAATGACAACAGAGGTCGATAATGATTTTCCTGCCAATAATTGAGATCGTCTACGCAAGCAAAACTACGATGAGGAAAGTATCAACGATGCAACAATTTGATTGATTGTTACCCACAGTTCCGAACCACAATGGCCATAAACAGCAGCATCTTTCCCACAACGGTGAAAGTCCAACTGTGCCAAACATGTTTTCTTTAGCGATTTTTATAAGTGCGTTTTATTTTACGATTTCCTAATGTGTTTTCTTTGTGATGCCTTATGGTTGGTGTTTAGCTTTCGTATTATTTTACATAATTTTGATAGATAGTAGATTGCCTTCAATTCCGACACCATGGGTTACAAGGTGTTGAACAGCAGTGGTGGAGAGTCTATGGTGATGGTCGCACATATGGAGGCCGAAAGACCTGTTTGATCAGATTGGCCAACATGAACAATGAGTCCCTGTTGAATGATATTCCCTTTTAAAGCCTTCTTATCAATTTCTCCAGTCTAGTTCATCACATCACAAACAGCTGGTGCTTGACACACTCAACCCTGCTCAAGTACATGCACTTTGCAAGGCAATTTTTCACGATACAAAAGGGAATATTCCAATGAATGAATCTACTCATCAACGCTTGAAAGAATACCAAAATCAGCTTTGCGATTTACCTACCGACTCTGTTCCTTATTGTTCGAGGCGGAAATATAGAATATAGCACAACCTGTGCTTCGAAGCAGTTCTTTTCAGGTTTGATTGGAACAGCTAAATTTCCAAAGGTAACAACGTCCTTGTCATTTGACTGTACATTTCCAGTGTTACGCGTTTTCTTCACTAATTTATACTCTCTGTATTTTTCATATTGGATAGCGCCTATTAAAAATGAGAACTTTTGCAAAAAGCAAAGGCGAGCTTCAAAAAATGTCAAGTTAGATCACCGCCATTCATTTTGTATATAAGCCGGCACTAATCACCACTCTCATTATACCATCACTAGCCATGGAAGCTATACACTTTTTCTAGACGTTCCGACCAGAGCGGAGATCATGCTTTGCACGAGTCTGCAGCATGAAGAGGTCCAGATATATGACGGGACTGTTGTATATCTCTGTACGTGTTGCAACAAACCACTGGATCAGGCTTTTGCACCTCACGGATGCCCTGATCAACTCTTCCACCACTTTACACAGGCAAATAACATCTATTGAACAATAGTGAACTGCAGATTTAGACAACGTTCAAGCGGTTGAGTCGCCAAATCACTAAACAAATGGCTCCTTTAGGAGCCACCAATATAAAACATTATGACAACAGTATTAACTTCAACGTATATATATTTTTTATCTAAACGTTTAGCCCCAAGAAACAACATGAAAGGTACCTTGTAAACGAGTTCCATGGAAAAAAGATGAAAGTAATTTGATTTCACTGTCCTATCTTAAACAGT
>JAOCZQ020421822.1:0-10430 GCA_025434785.2 Epizoanthus fatuus | reverse complement strand
GCCTTCAAGTCCTCGACTGACATTGCTTTGGCGACACTCTCGACCCTTTCGAAAGTATCGAGTCCAATAAATTGCTTCACTTGTTGGTCTAATTTGTCATCACCATACCTGTAGAAGTTGACATTGGTCTTCTTTGACCTTGACTGTCCAGTCCCTACTGGACCGAGGATAGCCCATCCCAGTACAGTGCGCACTGCATACGGCTCCCCTGCCTTACCTACACGGCATTCCTCATGTACATGGCATTCAGGGACGTTCGCGCCTATTAACATGGTGACCTCCTCGTCCTCAACCTCTGGAATCTGTATTCCCTTCAGGTGCGGCCATTGCGACAAATTATTTGGCCTTGTCAAGTTAATATTGAGCTTTTCAACAACCTTGACATCTTGAACAGCAACTGTTCGACCTAGTGAATCATCAGCCGATTTCACAACAACATCAACTCTTCCAGCTCTCACAACTGATTCTCCAGCGAAAGTACAAATTGTTAAATCTTCATGACCTTTCACATTCAATTTCAATCTGTCTGTAAGAGACTTACTCACAAATGAAGCTTCACTTCCAGAATCCAGTAAAGCACAAGTAGTAATTACACTGCCATCTTCACCCATTACCTTGACCGGTACTACCTGTAATGCAATTTTGGGAACATGCTCTTCTGATTTGAGCACAGTCTCTGGTACAGTGACATTCACATTCACATTGACTGCGGCCCCAGTTCCAGATGATATCTTGTTGTCACCACTGTCTACTCCCACTGTACTTACTTCCTTATGCAATAGGGAATTGTGTTTCTGCTTACATGTGGCACAACGAGACTTCGCATAACATTGGGCAGTAAAATGCCCTTTCTTCAGACAGTTTATACAAAGTCCCTTGCTACGAACAAATGTTCCCCTTTGTCTTACTGACTTGGATTTAAAATCCTCGCAATCCTCAAGTTGATGTGTCTGTCCACAACAATAACACTTGCCTGGTTTCTGCTGTGATAAGTTTACCGAGTGTTCAGTGGGACTAGTACCCGAGTGATCATCATTACCGGTATCCTGTTCTTCAACTGATGCGGCCAATGTTATTACCTTACCGGAACCTCCTGTGGCTGGTCGATCTCGGTTCACTTTCCTAATTGGTAGCTTACCTCTCTTCACCTCACCAATCGTTCCAAACACTGGATCATTAACTGCCTCTGCTCGGCGTTCAATAAATTCTACTAATAGTTTAAAGGATGGTAATTCAACCTTATTACGTATACGTTGGACTTCATCCCTCCACTTTACTTGGTGGCCTATAGGCAATCTAGTTGAGATTTTGCCTAAGTTTGTTATATTCATTTCAGAAAGTGCATTCATGGAATCTAACGTTTCATAAAGAGTTCTTGATTTGTCAGCAAATTCTTGTAGGCCTTGTTTATCAGAACTGCCAATGTTGGGCCCATCAATTAAAGCATCAATACATGCCTTTGCAATTATGTATGGTTGGCCAAATCTTTGTTTTAAAATAGCTAATGCCTTTGTTAGCCCCCCAGGTACACCTTCAAATCCAGAAACAGCTTTTCTTGCTTTGCCCTCAACAAATTGCAACAGTCTACTCAATTTCTGAGCCTCGGTCAAATTTTGAGACAGAACCATGTCATTGAATCGAGACATAAATTTGAAGAATTCAGTAGGATCTCCATTGAATTTCACTACTTCCAATGCTGGCAAGTTTGTTTTGATCATGATAGAATCCATGCTGCTAACAATTTTCTCAAACACTCTTTCATCAGTTTGATTACCAGTTTTATAGTTACTTTCATACCTGCCAATTGGACTTGATTGTTGCCTTTCCCCATCTCTTGAACAGGTTTCCATTTCATACAATCTGTCTCTCATGGTAGCTAACTCCATCTCATCCTCTGCTTCTGCAATTTCGTTCTCCAGTTTTATTTGCTGTTCTCTTAATCTTCTTTCTTTTGTCTTCTTCAGCTGTTCTAATTTCCTTTCTGCCAAAATTCTCTCAATGCGAGCATGGTCTTGGGACCTTCGACTTGAAACACTTGATTGTTTTGAAGCTGTCGAAATAATACTCCTGTTGTCGTCCAACACTGGAGAAGCTTGGGGTACTGTTTTCCTGGGAAGTGATTCTCTAAATTCAGAATTTACTGTTGATTCAACATCAGCATTTAGTTCCTTGTAAAATTCATCAGCTTCATAGACATAGTGTATAATCATTGACGTATAATGGCTAAAATTTGCATTGTGTTGTGAAACATATTCACGCTCGGACTCTTCCAATTCTGGACTCAATTGCAGTAATTGTTCATTGATGCTAGAAAATTTTGACCATTGTTCCTTGAGCCTTTTCTCTAATCGCTCCACTTCAAGAACAAATTTGTAATCGAGAAGAAAAGAGTCTAACTGCTTGCAAACTTTAGTAATCTCACTTAAATGTCCAGACCTTGTTCGTTTCAGAGTTAATTTCCTAGCTGAAATCTCTGCTTCGTCAGCATTTGAAGCCATTGATGAAATTAATATTGAAATTATGCAAGCAAATGTCACAGCAGCAAAGCTAAAGTTAACAAGTCTTCGAGCAAGCATAAATCTAAGAAATTCGAACGAAAACTCACATTACTCGCACCGTCTCTTTGTGGATCAAGTCCTTGATTCAGCAAGACACTTTTCGCTTGAATCACTTCATGATTCTGAACGCCAACGGGCTGTAAACGGCCATCACAACTCAGAACTCCTCGCCCTTGACCATGTGCTTGTCACATTTTTGCTCGGCGAAGTCGTGTATTCAGCGAGTCAGTTTCCATCGAAATCTGCAGTCCATTACTTCAGTTCTTGTCCCTTATCGGGCGCCATAATGTCGAATTCTTTTTCCAAGGTTCATATAATTATTTCTGGGACAACTTGACACTGAAAGAACTCTAAGTCTTGCTCAAATTGTATTAAACAGAATAAACTACTTCACTCAAACTACAATCAGTGACCACTGAACTGAAAATACAATCATGCCAAGTTATATTACTCGTTCCAGTCCTTCTCGGACAATGTTCTAAAAGTACTTCATATAAGCCACGACATAGCGGCCCCACAAACGGATCCAGTTCATTTAAAACTAAGCGTTTGTCAAATTACATGGAATGGCTTAATATCTCAAAAAATACAATAGTAAATATATTAAATATCATTATCAACAGCTTCCAACAAGCATAATTTGGTGATCGGCCGGTGAAGTTCAGTGTTCACTGTCTTGATCTGCGCTGATCGCACTCTCCCATCTCTGCCAACGAAGGTACGAACCACACGGCCCATTGGCCATTTGTTTCGACTCAGATCTTTCTCCGCAATAATCACCAGGTCTCCAACTTGGACATTCCTCTGTGGCGTTGTCCACTTCCCCCTCTCTTGTAGCTTGCGCAAATACTCGTTGATCCACCTCTTCCAAAAAAGATCAGCCAAGTACTGGATCTTTCTCCACTGTTTCCGCCCGTAATAATCCTCTTTGACAAACAGTCCCGGAGGTAAACCGGTTACTTTCCTCTGTAACAAGAAATGATTAGGAGTTAACGCTTCCAGATCTCTTGGGTCATCAGAAACCGGAACGATTGGTCTACTGTTCATGATTGCTTCTACTTCGGCAAGCAACGTTCTAAGACCAAACTCACTGAGTAAATGATCTCCTGTCAATGTCTTCAGGTGTCTCTTGGTAACTTGTATCAATCGCTCCCACACGCCTGACATATGGGGAGCTGCTGGGGGTTGGAACACCCACTTGATTCCCTTTTGTTGGAGAGCTTGCCCAATCTTGTCATTATTCCAGTTCTCAACAGCTTCTTGTAATTCTCTGTCTGCACCAACAAAGTTGGTTCCTCTGTCCGAACGTATCTCTACTGGCGGCCCCCTTCGACTGATAAATTGCCGAAGGATCATGATAAATTCATCAGTCTCTAGTGATGGCACTAAGTCTAGATAAACAGCACGCGTGTTCAAACAGGTAAATAGGCACCCCCATCGTTTAACAGCACTGCGACCCCACTTGACATATAGTGGGCCAAAATAATCAACTCCTGAATAGGTGAATGGAGGATTATAAGGTTCTAACCTGCATTTGGGCAGCGATCCCATCAATTGTGTCATTGGTCTTGAATTCATGCGACGGCACTTGAAGCAAGACCTAATAATTCTCTTTGTCTTGATTCTTCCACCAACAATCCAGAATACCTTTCGAGTTTCGGCCAGCGTTTGCTCTCTTCCTGCATGAGCCAACTGTTCATGGCAATGTCGAATGATCAACTGGCTGGTGTGATGATTTCCAAGTATAATTGGATGCTTCTCATCATATGACAAAGTTGCTGCTTCCTCTAGGCGGCCTCCAACTCGCAGAATTTCATCTACAATAATGGGTTTCAAGCTTGCGATTTTGCTACCTCCCTTAACTCTATTGTGTTTCTTGATATCATGAATCTCTTGGGCAAACACCTCACCTTGAGCCAATCGAGCAATCGATTTGGTAGCTTGATCAAGTTCTTCTAAAGTAAGTCCACCTTTCTCACACGTACCTTTGTTCTGAATCCAGCAACAAAATCGAGCCAGCCACGCAACTATTCGTTGTAACTCTGTCCAGCAACCATAGTAATTCAACAAGTATCCAAGTTTAGTCTTGTGCAGATTTGTTTGCATTGGCTGCACATGAGGTGACAAATTATCAGCTTCTCGTTGGCCTGTACCAACCGCTTGGTGAACATGAACTTGCGCACGCACCTCAGGATCGCTTTCTGGAATTTCCCCTACCTCACGACAACTGGGCCATTCTCCTTCAGGCTGGCGCAAGAACTCAGGCCCTCTCCACCATCTGTGTTGGGCTGATAATTCACTTGCTTTGAGGCCCCTCGAAGCATCGTCAGCAGGGTTCCACTTGCCTGGACAGTGTCTCCACTGTTTTGGATCTGTCACTGTTCTTATTTCAGCAACACGATTAGCAACATAGGTGTGAAAGCGCTTACTTTCATTCTGAATGTACTGCAGAACTGTCTTTGCGTCAGTCCAGAATACAACTTCATCAATTTCATGAGTTAGCTCACCTGAAATGGCTTGATATACTTTGATTGCTAAGGTTGCAGCTTGCAATTCAAGTCTTGGAATGGTAACTGGTCGTACCGGAGCAGTCTTTGACTTTCCAACCAGGAATGAGCACGAGATTGAGCCATCAGCATATACAAACCTCAGATAAGAACACATGCCATAACCTACTTCAGAAGCATCACAGAAGTTATGCATTTGGATTTGGATAACTGACTTGTCAGGCTGGAGGTGACATCTTGGGATCTCTACTTGCAACAGTGCTGGTAATTCCTCCTTCCACTTCTGCCAATGATACACCTCTTCTGGGGGAATTGGGTCATCCCATTCTAACTCTAGTTTCCACAGTCGCTGCATAATCTTCTTTGCTTCAAGCGTAACAGGGGACACGAAACCGATCGGGTCATACAATGAACTAATGGTAGACAAGAGTCCTCGCTTTGTGTGGGGTTTGTCGTGTGGTACTACCCTGAATTTGAATGTATCTCTGTTAACATCCCACAATATACCAAGGGCTCTCTCTATGGGTAGATCATCTAGGTCTAGATTAAGCAATGGTCGTGCTCGTTCTTCCTTTGGTACTGTAGCTAAGACCCTTCGGTCGTTGCTCATCCACTTTGTCAAGCGAAATCCCCCACGCTTGAGGAGTTCTCTTAACTCACCTGTCAAGGTGATAGCGACATCAACTGAGTTCACAGACTTCAACAAATCATCAACATAAAAGTCCTTATCAACTGTTCTCACTGCTTCATCACTGAAATCATCCTTGTTGTCTTGTCCAGTCTTCTTGAGACAATAATTCGCACAACTTGGCGAGTCTGTGGCACCAAAGATATGACTGATCATCTGATACTCACTTGGTGTTTGACCAAGGTCACCGTCCTCCCACCATAAGTAACGAAGTGCTTCGGCATCTTCCAGTGGCACTTTCACTTGTAAAAACATACCTTCAACATCTGCCGCCACCGCCACACGTTCTTCTCTAAATCTCAGTAGCACCCCTAATAAATTGTTTGTCAAGTCAGGCCCTTGTAGTAGCTGACTGTTCAATGAAATTCCTTCATGCTTTGCAGCTGCATCGAAGACTACTCTTACCTTGTCAGGTTTTTGGGGATGAAATACTGCATGATGAGGCAAGTACCAAGTTCTTTCAGTGTGTGTTGCAGCTTCCTTACCGGTCAACTTCCGAGCATAACCTTTGTCAAGAAGTTTCTGCATGAAGTCACTGTACTTCCTATGTAACTCTTCATTCTTTAACAATTTTCTGTGGAGTGAACGTAGACGTGCTTCTGCCATAGCTCTGTTGTCAGGTAACCAGGGATTCTCACTCCTCCACAACATGCCAATTTCATAGTGGCCATCTCTAATACAAACCGTATCCTCCATTTGTTTGTGTGCCTTCAAGTCCTCGACTGACATTGCTTTGGCGACACTCTCGACCCTTTCGAAAGTATCGAGTCCAATAAATTGCTTATAATAATAATAATAATAACTTTATTTTACGAGGGTAAACACGTGCCAGTAAAACTGATAAACTTGTGGCCCTCCATACGTACACCTTCGCACAAGTAAATTGATTTGTGATATTGAATCGTCCCTTCACAGTCACTTGCCACACCTAATTTGTTCAGCAAACTAAATAGCTAAGTGAACTAAATAGAATACTCCCTGGCAAGTTTTTTTTCATGTATTGCTGAAAAGGCCCTTAAGGGAGCAGTATTAAAACTTTTAAGTTTATGATTGCCATTTTGTGGTGTGAATGTGGACTTTTATATGATCTTTGTTTCAAACTAACAATTTTATATCGTGTTTTATTGTGCATCCCATTGGCTGAGCTCTGTTCGCTGGAAATAGGGCCGCTTGTAACATCACACAGACATTCCATACTGGCGTATTTTGGCCTCTCGCTGACGTTTATTTCCATATCAAGTCTCTTATATAGGATAACAACTAAACTGTTCCCAGCGAAGGCGAGGGAGTAACCTTACCGCCCTACCGTACAGCAAAAATAATTGTAACTGAGGCGTCAGTAGTGGCGTAGGCTTGGAAGATTCGTACATCTACGGAACTTGCTATCTTTTCTCGCGTTGGAGTAAAAGAGGGTGAAAACTAAGATGTGCCGGCTTAAAAATGGCCTGCCGGCCTTATCCCGGATGCGCGGGAATTACGCGGCCGTGGACTGGGAGTAATTCGATATGTCTTAAATAATAAAGGGTCACCGAACTCATTTTTGCGTAAAATCCGTTTGAATGTTAAAAACAGGGTGCACTTGAGGCCCTAAAGGGTTGCCATGGAAATAATAATTAGAGTATAAGTACAACTGTTGATAAGTTGAAGTTTTATTCTGACATCATTTCATCTCATATGATAGTACATTGCAACGATACGCGAGTAAACCATTGGTTAAGTTAAATGATACCAAAAAAAGGAAAACAGGTGGGAGCCACCTTAAAGGAAACCCCTACTGAAAAACAGTTTGGCCCAGATTAAAGGGATACAGTTCCTGAGTCTACAACGGCTTTGTGCAACAAGCTATTAAAATCGCTGTTTTCATTTACGCCATTTTTTCAGCAGTTGCTATTAAAGTTGCGATGTTATTAATAGGTAGGCGGATTTTTTTATGAACTTTCAGATGGTTTTTGAAACTTACTCCTTCATGGCTATTTTTACCTGATTGGAACAATCTTATGCCATGTAGAGTGCCATTTTTGCACCATGGCCAAACAAGAAATGCGGTGGATACCAACTTGTGACGTCACAACCTAGCAACCGCACACAAAATATGGCGGAAATGAAATTCGAAAACGCCTATTTTTAATAGCCTGAGGTCAGGCTAATTTTTAATTGCTTGCTGCACAAAGAATTTGCAGTTTGAAATCTAAAGAAGTCGATTTTCATACTCAGGAACTGTATCCCGTTATCTGGGGAAGACTGTTTTTCAGTAAAGGATCCTTTAACGGGGCACTGAAATAAAATAAAGCCTGGTTCTGTCCTGAAATATCCGTTTGTGCCAAACTTCTGCGCAATTTGAAATTAAGTAATAAGACTGATTTGAATCCTGTGCATGTGGCACTAACGGATATTTCAGGACAGTGCCAGACTCCACGCAACTTGAAATTAGGCAATCGACAAGTCTTTTTCCAGCACATACCTCACAACTATAATAATGTACTGCTTTTCAACAAAAACACCTGACCCCCACCCCCGTACGCGTAGGCCAGAGCATGTCATGCATCTAATACGTGCCCAAATTTCAATTTGCAGGAAATCCCCTGCCTGTAAATAACACTCTCAAGGGTAAGTATTCTGGTTCGAAAACACCGCATTCACTGTGCATGTGACATGCAGATGTGTGTGTATTTGCACGTGTAATAAGTATGTGTGTGTGTGTGTGTGTGTGTGTGTGTGTGTGTGTGTGTGTGTGTGCACAAGGTGCGCATTGTCATCTGCCCATTCAAGGTTGGCACAAATTATGACGTCAGCTATCATCAGACAACGGAAAATATTTACGATTTGTAGCCTCGTCCCCAGTCACCCTCCTAATCGTTCGCGTGGTTTACCTGGTTACCAAGTTCTTTCAAAATGGCGGACGTAGAGGGCGTCTCTTGACGCGACGACCCCAGGTAACCGCGCCGCTCCGAATATACCGAGCAGTTGACTGGGGAGAGGCTATGCGATTTGTTGATAAGGACATAACTTGAACTAGGAAATTGTTTGGATTTCTCCACCCTTGTTCCTCTCTGTCATATTTATCCTTGAATCATATAAACGTAACATCGCTTTTGTTGCTATTTCTGTTGGCAATATACATCAAGGCCTTCACAGCGGAGTTAACTTCTACTGTATTTCAAAATAAGGAACATGTCAGTGGCGTACCCAGACTTCAGGTTATTTGCAGGCCCGGGGAAACCAACCGAGCTCTGAAGGCGTGAGCTCCTAGGGGGGTCCGGGGGCATGTCCCCCCGAGAAATTAAAAAAAAGGGCCCCTGAAGTCGTATTTCGTACCTTTCTGAGAGTAACTCATTACATTTTATAATCACTAGCAACTAACCGGACAATAGACATTCTGGGTTTTAAGTTTTGTAAACATTCTTTAGAAAAAATTCAGTTTGATTTTGAAGCATAAAAATTGAAAAGAAATTCAAACTTATGTTTCCATTTACATTACATGTCGGTTCTCAACCCAGACCAACCAACTTTACTTTTATGTCCTGTTTATACACTGTAAATGCATTGGATAAAATATTGCGACTTTTGGCAATGAGATAGGGACTACTCGTAGTCTAGCAATATATAAAGTGTCTCTAGATAGGTTTACTTTCCGCTCCATACTTCGCTGCAAGAAGGCAAAAAACTACTATATACAGCAGTTATCCCTAAATCAAAAACTTGCAATGGCGCCATGACATGGTTGACAGATTACGCTGCCCATAAGAAGGAATTCGTGATAGGTCTACAGTCTTTAGTCACGTCAGGTTTTACAATGGAATACATTGCACTCAAAACAATTGTAAGCTTCGGGTAAATTTTGGCTTTTCGTTTCCTTTTATTTATATCAATTTATTTTTTTCTCTGTGTTTTTTTCTGTGTCAAAAAAATTTGCAGGCCCTGGCCTGCAGGCCTATGGGCTGGGTACGCCACTGATCCATCCATCCATCCATCCATCCATCCATCCATCCATCCATCCATCCATCCATCCATCCATTCATTCATCCATCCATCCATCCATCCATCCATCCATCCATCCATCTATCCATCCATCCATCCGTCCATCCATCCATCCATCCATCTATCCATCCATGTTTGTGTATCTGACTGTCCGTCTGTCTGTCCGTCTGTCTGTCCTCTGTCTGTCCGTCTGTCTGTCTGTCTTCCCGTCTGTCGGCCTGTCCCTCTAGATCTGGCCCTCTGTCTGTTTTTGTTTTCTGTTTATCCGTTTGTTATGACGCCCTGTCTGTCTCACAAGTGAAGATATTTAGTTTTTCATGCTGATTATTTTCTGTTAGGTGGCATCTCGTCATTGACCACCAAGGATTACGTCGATGCTCGTGACTTCGAGAATAACACAGCTCTACACCTGGCCTGTCGTAAGGGTCACGTGACGGTGGCTCGGCTATGTTTGAGTCACGGTGCTGACGTCAACGCTGAGCAGGAAGGCAGCTTTAACACTCCTCAACACCTGGCCGCCACAAGCGGGATAGCCGAACTTGTCGAGCTGTTGTTATCGAATGGAGCTGAAATTGATGCATGGGATGCGAATCAGAGGACTCCGCTTCACAGGTACACGAGGAATTGCTTCCGGGAAGGGGAGGGGAGGGAAGGGAAGGGATGGGATGAGATGGGAAGGAAAGGGAAGGGATGGGATGG
>JAOCZQ020420763.1:0-11401 GCA_025434785.2 Epizoanthus fatuus | reverse complement strand
GTCATTCTGAATAGGGTTTCTAAACTGGTGATCTCCTTTTATTATTGCATCGAGAACCTCTGAAAAAAGCTTGAATAATAACCCGGCTATTTATGTTTAAATGGTATATTACATGACGGATCGATTCTTCCATTGGTTAAGTGTAGGATGCATGGCTGCTTCGGCGCGAGGGACAACTCGCACAAGGGGTTTTGGTATTGTGCTTTTATTCCGTACTCCAACAGCGGTACACTGCTCCCTCCTGCAACTGCAACTGTTTGTTACAAGATCAAGCTGGTTCACGCATTGTCTCATACGAAATATGATAGCCATATTTTAATCATCATAATGTTTACTTTCATAATCAGCAGATAATCTTCATATTCATTTCGTTTTCTAGATGCGACTCGATGTCAGAGCACTGGTGGAAGTGACACTTGCTCCGCCCACTGCGTATTTCCTTTCACATACGAACAGCACGAGCATGACACGTGCATCAGAGGCAAAGAAGATCAATATTGGTGTTTAACCGCGGACACAGACAATGCTGACAGCAGACGAGCCAACTGTGAAGGTATCGAACAATTTATATGTTTTGTGATTTCATCATTTTTTATTTACAGCTACCTACATTTTACTACTACATCACAGGTTCCGGTTTAGTTACTTGCCTTGTACTTTGCCGCGAGTGCTCTGTGCTGTGATTGGTTCGCTCCAGGACTCATCGCATTTGAAGATTTTTGGCGCGGACATTTTTCCAGTTTACCGGAAAAAAACAATGGCGGACGCTACTCGACAGGGCGGTAGCCTCTTATGATTTCGAACAGATCGTCAGATGTAACACGAGTTATTTTAAACGGACGAGGAAAAAGGAGCTTTTCCATGTTTCACCCCTGTGACACACATCTATTATGATTTAAAAAGTTGATAGAAAATGGAACCGCCATCGACGTGCAGCGATCAAATCTTATCTATTTTATGCGGTACCGTAAAGGCACTTGTTTGACATCTTTTCCTAAGTGCAGGTTGCAAGAGAGGACGCATTATCACTACTCGTCGTGCCAGTATTCTACTATAAAGGTGGGTGTTTGAAAACTGTACATATTTTGTAAATACTTATACAATAAACATGCATGCGTGACTTGACTCGCCTCGGAGATCAAGTCATGACAACATCGGGTCAGTTCAAAGACGTTTGACATTACCAGCTTTGCCGAAGTAGGTTTTTTGTGTACTTTCCGCATTTAAGTGAATGGAGATATGTATTTCTAGCCCCTCCTTTACTCTTGCAATAGAAGCGGCAAAGTCCTTGAGCGATAGTATAATAAACTGACGGTCTAACACAATCACAATGTTGGCTCAAGGTGGCTCAAGAGGTTCTGTTGTTCGTGTCCGACTGCCACCAATACCTACCAAGAACATTAATTTTTATAGATCACCAATTATTTCTTCTTTCAGTCTAAATATTTCGTCAGGTAAGGACATTTTTGCCTCATAACAATTGATTTAGAACTATAAACCGCGTACCGGTTTACAACCGAAAACAGAATTTTATTTCTAGTTGGGAGAATATATTTACTCATCACTCCATCAAATCATCTCCACAAGACCATGAAAATGTTTCCGAAGGGCACTGGACTTCCTATAAACTCACATGCAGTTTTCCAGGTCAGCCTCAGCAGGTTCTGATACAAATGATATCTAAGGAAAAAATATTAGGTTCTTGAAATTATCCTACCGGCATCCGTATTTAAAATACGAAGCTAAATAGGTTCTCATCCACCATATATAAGGTGCATAATTTCTCATTCTTACAGTGCTACTAGTAGTACTTCAACTGGGGCCACTCGAGAATGACTGGCCAGTCACAGGGCTAGTTTCAATCAATGGAGTTGAACATTATGGTTTTTCTTCATGACAAATTGTGAATTTTAGCGGAATTGTTGTCATTTTATACAGCACATACATTTCAGGCAGTCAAAAACTACAGAAAAATGCTCAACTGCATTGGTTCATTGCCATTTTAAAGTGAAAAACTGGAGAATTTATGAACTTTACATATACTTGCTGATATTATTTTAATTTTATATCTGTTCAAAATTCTTATTTCAAACCAAGAATAAGATATTTGAAACTATTGTTCAATATCCATGCTGTGACTGGTCACTTATTTTCTCAGTCTGTAATTCAGTATGTAGTACTGCAAGAGGATACAATAAACCATCGTCATCAAGTGGCCCAGATGCCATCATCACTCTGTAATTTACAGGTTCTTATATGCAGAACTTTTGTTTATACTATATATCTGTATATATGGGAATTATCATAAGAACAAGCTGAATCAAGTACAAGAGCCAATTTCATGAATATTTAACCTAGGGGAAACTATTTTTTGGAGCCGAGACCACAAACAAGAATGTACTGGTCTGGTGCAGATATAAATTTATAATTTGCAGTATACTGGACTGGTATGTACCAAGGTTTGTCAGACTCCCATTGAAAATATACAGATCAAATTTGTGAGCTATATATGGATTTTTCTTTTCTCCCTTGAAATCCCTGTAAAAGCCATGGAATTTTGAGTTGATCCCTGGATATGAATGCAAATCTTGAACTCACAAAATCAACCATTTTGCCATTGCCTATTTTGAAGGTTTCTTAAAACCCCTAACTTTCTGTTGACTAAAATCCACTGAAAAACAAACCCTGGAAAAAGCCTGAGAAATGCCCTGGAAAGTCCTGGATATTCAAAATTGTAAAGGGGTGCAAACCCTGATATGAGGGTTTAGTGGCAAATTTACGGTAAATGTAATTAAACACCCCTGATAGGGGCTGACCATTTGCTTTTTGGGGGGGGTAGTGAAAGTGCAAAAAAGTCAATTTACATAACACAAAACTATAAAGAGAAAAAAGAACATTGTTCTTCCACCCATACCCCATGGAATCAAATGGTCTGCCACCTTTTCAAAATTTTTTGCATTCTCATATTCCATTACAACTTCATATTGTAGTTGCATTAATTTATTTCTTTATATTTGTTTCAGACGGACCGGCTTAGTTATCACATCAAAGCCCATGCCAGACAAGCCCGAGAGAGTTTTTTTAAGGAAAACTTTTATTCAGCACATCAGCCTCTATGCTCCTACAACTGCACATTTTCAAAACAGAGGAAACATCATTTTCATTGTCAAATATGTAATTGGGCTTTTCCAAAGGTACTACTCCTAATATACAGTCATGTTATAAAACTTTGTTCCAACAAAAAAAAACATAAAAATGATTAAAATTTTAATTAGTTACCCTTTTTTGCAATAATCTGTTGTTCAACGCCAGCAAATCCATTCCAAAAACAATGGCAAAATGTTTCAGTAGCTTTAAAGGCTAAATTTTGATGCTGCTAAGAGTGTATCTGCACTAAAGAGGAATGTTCGTGGGTACTGTGCTCCCCCTGAGTTGGCAACAAACTGACACCATTTTATCTTGCATCATGCATGAATACCCAGAGATGAATAGTAATTATTATTCTCTGAAGTGGAGGTGAATATACTTGCTTCTCACCAACAACAGTGAGAAGAATAATTGTGTTAGCATATACCAAACCAGTGAATTAAAAGTGAAAAAACTAAGGAACTTGAAATTTTAAATGAATAGAAACACAGAATACTGCACAGCACATGCATGCTCGTAATAGTGCAGGATATTCCAAGATGAGGAACCAGTCAGAGCACGCGAAAAGTACTATTCACTGGTTTGGTACATGTATACATGCTAACACTGGATATTCCAAGTTTGAGTAGCCAATTAGAGCCCATGCAAAACACCATTTGCTGGTTTGGTATATATTATAAATGTGTTATTCTTTTAGTTTGTTTATATACAGTGGATGCAGCATAAATAAATAAATACAAGTAAAGAAATATTTACTAAATTCTGGTGGTTTCAGAGATACAGGCATTTGAATGTATATGGCTGATGTCACATTAATTTAGCTAAAAATGCCAGTCATCATTCTCAGCCCTAATTTCAAGTGCTAATATCTTGGGGGAAATAAATCAGGTAGATACCTCATATTTCTTGTACACCCTACATGTATCAAGCCGGACACAGAAAGCTGAGACACAACAAAATTGTAATCTTTATTGGTGTTTTATGACAAGGAATTTTCAAGATAAGTTTTGCAAAACTTGCAGATTTAAAATATTGCAATTCCGTGTTTAATTTCAAGATTAATGCAAAGACTTCAGATGAGAAACACTATTGCGATACTAGGGTTTGGCAGGTTAAAAAGGTTTATTGTACTCACAGAGCCAGCACCAAGTGATTTACTTTGCCTATTTCCTACTTTGAATTTCCTGTGCACTGCCATATTGATTAAACTGAGCCTAGTACCCAGGCTCACCCCAAAATCGAAAGCAAAAAATGCATAGAACAGAAAGGGAAAAAAACAAAGGCCTGGGTATTGGCCACAGTTTCATCACAAGATTGTGACATATGGGAATTTTGAAGAGGAAGAATAAACAAAATAAATTGCTCAATGTTGGCTATCTGACTGCAGTACAGTTATTGTCCTTGACCTCTGGAAACTATTTACCCTCCCCCTACTTTCATGGTACTTCAGCAGTGGACAAAGTTTTTTTCAGATGAAGTTCCCTTTAAAATGTTTTGTATAGTATGGGGCTTATCCAAGAGGGTGCTTGAAAAATAAACCACTTTTGACCTGGAATCTCTTGTATTTCATAAAATAAATAAAATAAACTTTTAAAACATATTCAAGCAACTTGTTTTTCAAATTACAAGTCACCATGATTAATGAAAACAATACAGCTTTTGAAGTAGCTGGTAAAATGTAGAGAAACAATAATTCGATGACCAGTAACTAAAGTCACTCAGACACATACAAACAACACTGTAACCAATTTCTGTATCACAGGGTGGACAGAGACTCTCAGAGCATATCCGGAACAGGCATCAGGGCTTTCTGTCTGCATCTGGGAAGAGAGACGTGGAGGAATGTAGGCAGTGTTGTACACCTGTTGTTTTGGAAACAGCCACAGTGTTTGAGCAGGAAGGTTACATGAAGGTAGATGTAGTTGCAGGCAAGTCAGAACAAGGGCAGCAGGAACAAGGTAGAGGTGCGGAAGAGCTAACGCCACTTGTGACAGAAACAATTCTGAAAATAGAAACAGATATAGTCATCATTAACAGAGAAACTGATGATACAGTTCCTATAGAAAGAGAATCACATAGTACAAACTATACTGAAACCCATGTACCTGAATCCTCCATCAAAACACCACCAAGATTTGTAAAACGATGCAAGCCCTCCACCCCTAAAATGGGTTGTACATATATAGGCACATCTATTTGTGAAATCGAGAGTCCACAACAGAGACAGCTAAGGGACAGCATTCAAGCACTTAACCCTCCTACATGTAACCCGCCACCAGGAATGAAGCAGAATGTTGGGCATGATCATAGCTATGCACAAGAGTCTGAGTGCTGTATGGTGTGTGGTTCTGTTGAGCAGCTATGAACAACTGTTGTCTGCAAAGACAGGACACAAAAGGTAGACTGGGAGCAAACGGGGAACCTTTACACATATTATCACCTATCATTGAAAAATGTAAAGACTGATAGGATTTGCTTCCAACATTACAAAACATGGAACAAATATTTCAACACAAATATCAAACAACAATTGCAAGAAAACAAATCAAAATATCACAAACTGAATGACGATGAGAGAGTTTGTCAAATCACTCCACCAAGTGTGTGTACCCAATCCCATTCTAATCCAGATGTTCACTTGACAGCAGCTAACCCTTCATCTACTGAAATAAAATCTAGTGCTGAAGCTGAAACCAAAGAACACACAGACAGAAAACAGATCTCCTCAGAACATACTATTTGGCAGAAACTCTTTAGTTATTTAAAGTCAAGTGACCTGTTGAATTTGCTAAACACTTGCAAAAACTGGCATGAAAATGAAGCAATTTGGAAAAGTCTATGCCAAAGAAGATTTCAAGTATTCCGCAAAATTCCAAATATGACCTGGAAAGAAATGCATCTGGATATGTCAAGAGAAAAATTTATGATGAACAAACCTTATTTCTGTGACGCTCCTTCTTTCACTTTTGATATGTTGCTGGCACATGTGAGAACTGTCTGTGAGTCAGCACTAGAACCCAACAGCGAATTCCAGAAAATAATGTCTGCTGAAGGAATTGAGAGAAAACCACTGAATTCTGAACTGCTTGTATATTGTGTTGCAAGCCTTTTAAAGGAAGGAATGCATAATTATGCAAAATGGCAGAAAGAAAGAAAACAATCAAACACTGAACATTTTCGCATTGGGCAGGAATATGCTCTCATACCCTTGAGTGCCAGACTGTTTGATTTAGTTCTCACAACAACTGATGATGAAATCAACAAAAACATTTTAACTTCTTCAGTAATGGAGAAAAAACTGCGAAGACTACACATTCACAGCATCCGCACCACCTTGCTTAACAAAGCAAACATATCCCCATTGCAGAATGTGATGACAAAGGTGTTTTCAAATTACCAGAGCAGAAACTTACTTACCCTCACAAACAAGTTAGGTTCATCTTTCTCTTACTCAAAAGACTGCAGTGATAACAAGAAAGCAAAACAAGACCTGGAAAACAAAAGAACAGAAATTTTGAATGAAATTCATTCAGACACCCATTTCTGGGATGTGGATAATCTAGAAACTGCAATGAAATGGAGTGATATCATGAAAACTGGTGAGAAAATTACTCACTTTATGACTGCAATGGTGGAATTTATTCCAGATTATTTTCATATCAAGGACTTTTACATAAAACCACCCGGAAATGACAGTGATTCAGTAGTCTGTCGGCCTGAAATTGATTCAAAAACATTGCCAAGCTATCGAGTATTAAATAAAGACTTTCCAGGGAATATTGGTGACAACTTACTTCCTCTGACTGAAAAGATTTAATTTCGAATAGAAGAACTGTATTCAGCTCATTTCTGGCAAGCGAAACAACTGATTGACTTGATTATGAAAGATTATGATCTGTTCTCTTTCAAGTATGTTCCAGAGCCATTATATTCTCCCCCATCTCCATTCCTAGCTGCAAATATTGAAATCAACACTGACAAGCCACCTTCTTACATATGGAGAACAATCTGGGGAATAGTTAGAAACGACACTGAAAAGGCAACACCAGACCAAAGCCAGTCACCACAACCTGGGACAAACAACTTCAGCTACAGTACTGCGATTGAAGCTCTTATTAATGAGAAGAATGGGATTCCCAAGTGCAGACAGATGATGGAAGAGGCAGCAAAAGCTCGGCCATATACTCCACAATATACCAAAATATATCAGGTATTGGCAGAACTGTACAGAAAGCAGTGGATGCTGTCAGATGCACTTGCTATGTACAACATGGTCATCCCTCACTTAGAACAAACCTACCTCCCCAACATTCTGTTGAACTGTGCACTCTGCCAGTATTTCACAGGATCCTATGAGGACTCGAAGCAAAACTGCAAGAATATTCTGGGAAACAGTGCTGCTGGAACTAACACAGTTGCTGGTGCACAAATGCTCTTGTCCTGTATTGTTGGAACTGTTGAAGGAAATTTGGCAGAATCAGTGGAACTAATGGAACTAAGCTACAGAACAATTTTGAGCACTACTGGAGAAATTCAACACACGAAACTTGCTCTGGCAAGTAACAATCTTGGATTAATTAAATATTTCACTGGCTGTGTGACAGAAGCAGCTGATCTCCTCTCAAGGGCCATTACAATTATAAATGACACTGAGGGAAAGAAAAGCATTACATATGCAATGTTCAGAGTTAATCTGGCAGCCCTGGAAATGCTTACACAAACAAGCAGACAGGATCTAGACAAGGCTAAATCATATCTACAAGAAGCAGAAATCATTTTTCTTCAAACTGACAGCAAAAAACAGTTAAGGAGCATCTGGCAACCATTTGAAACATGCAAGCAACTAATATCCAGACAACAAGTTGCAAGTTTAACACAGAAGGAGTTCTGGAGTGCAACATACTTGATGTTACTTGACTGTCCCTTTGGTTGGATTGACTTCTGTCCAACAGACAAGACAATAATAATGGGTGCAGATTCTCAGGTGTGGGCTCATATTGAAGAAGCAGTCCACATGTTTCCTTTCCGATACCAGTGGATTGGACTTACATGGCTTGGAGAATTTCACAAACTGGGGAATCATCATCTCAAGCTCAGAAAAAGGTATTTGGATTTTCACCTCAAAGAGCATGCTCGTCACTTCCTTGATGACCCAACCAAAAACAAGCTCGAAAGATTTCTTAGATTTGATGATTTTGACAGCACAAACAAGTTTTTCTACTGCGATCAAATTGCAGGGCTAACAGAGCTAACTAAAGTGGTGAGAGAGTTCAAGAAAAGAAAGAAAATGGAAGGTCCAGTCTTATTAGAAGATATTGAGGATTTCTGTAACAACCATCAAGAGTTGTGTCCAACAATGAAAGTAGTGCACAAGTATCTCCTCGAAGACAACCTGGCCACATTGGCTTACTTAGAATCGCACAAGTTTGGGAACCTCGATCTAAACCATGCAACACAAAAACAAAACTGTGGAATGAACTTTACAACACACAAAACTCGGTATGGACCCTGCACAGTTGGCCACATTCGAAACATTGAACAGTTCCGCCCGCATGAGCTTGAAGCTGCAAAACTGCTATGGACTGAAAACCAGAACCAAGAACCTGGGCATAGGCGTCCACAGGATCAAGCTCTAGAAGCCGGGATGAACCGTAGTGTCAAGAATGACTTTAAGTTAGGGTTAGTATCAAATATAAAGAACCGAGCAGCAACAGTTCAACAACGAGAAGCAACTGAAACCAACTTGAAGGAAGAATGCTTTGCTCAGAATGCAAAAATATCTAACACCCACCTCCTTGATATAAAGCAGGTACTTCTACTGCGAGCAACTTGGAGGAAAGCACTATCAGGCCTGCTCAATCATGAAATCCTAGTGAATAAAGAGCTTAACAAGGAACATCCACTCCATGCTTTGCATGATGATGACAGAGTACTATGCCCAGAGGTCCTGTGTGAAAAAGAATGTGGTGAAAAGGCTAAGCAGAAATATATTGAAGTGAAAGAACAACAACCAGACGGTTGGATGCTTTCAAATCCATCTTGTAAAGAAATTCATACTGTACCAAAAGAAATGTCAAAAAGAAAAAAAGAAAGCCTATTTCAACACCAGCAAAAGAGAATAAAAGAACTAACTAGCATTCTTGTGGAAAGAGGCATGGAACCCATGCAAGCAGAATCTGCATTACCAGTACAGTTACTTAGCAACAGCGGTGAATTGTACTTTAGTAACAAATCAGACCTTATTAAATATTTACAGAAGACTTATCCAAGTGCATTTATGTCTGAAACTGTTCTTCAGATTAAACTGAGAGAATCGCCACAAAAAAGTATCAGTTGCTTTATTGTCGACATGATGTTTAAGTTCCAAACACTAGAGAAGAAAGGTACACAGACGATGAAAGAAATTTGCAGAGCAAAGGCTGTTCAAACAGTTTTACCCCTGCTCAGAAACAAAAGAAATGGCAATGAAAAATGTACAGTTATCAGTGTATTTGACAGAAGGGCTGATCAGACAAAATCAGCAACAGAAAAGAAGAGAGGAGAAAGGCCTGCTACAGCAATTGGATACAGTTTTGCTGAAGAAATTAAACAACTATGCATCTCAGTGGAAGGATCGAGAGTACGGCAGAAAAAAAATCATCACAGCATTTACAAAATTTTTAAGGACAGAAATATCATCAAAGATCTCAATATCCCCCAAAATTACAAACATGTTATCATTGGTGGAGAGAGGGAATTATGTCATGCATATCAAGTGAGCAACAATGGGCAAATTGAATCCCTTGATAGTGAACTTTACAACTGCCAACATCCAGAGGCTGACACAGCAGTATTCTATAGTTTAAAAGCTTACCTTGAGAATGAGAGCTTACCGTCGACTTCATGCAACACACAGCTTATTCAAATTGACTGCCCGGAAACAGATTGTGTAACCATTTTACTTTACAAACACAAACTCATCCATGACCTATTAAATCTGTACAATGCAGAACTTGTTTGTAAATTACATGACCAGCTTGTGGACAGGACTGGCAAGAAAGCCAAGAACACAAAGCAAAGACAAACTGTTGAAGAACTGTCAGTGCATAAAGAAAGTATTTATATCAATTTCACAGAACTTGGCCAAGCTATCAAGCAAGATGAATCTTTTAGGTCACACAAATATCCAGTTGAAAGCCATGGATGCCTAAGCATAATCACAGGTAATGACAAGTGTCCTTCTTTCAGATCATGTACAAAAACACTTGCATTTGTGCAGTTTAGAGAACAAAGCAAAGCTGGAAGAATGCATGATCTTGTCAGTTGTGCAAATGGTTCATTTGATGATTCTGAACAATGTAAACTCATTTACAGAACTGTTGTGGCAATGATGTACTTACACTTTTATCGAACCACCATCCGAAAACTGGGGCTTGACTGGGACAGCTTTGTTGGAGCCAGACATGCAAATCTAAATCTGCTTCGGAAAATTGGTGTGAGACACTGCAAGGAGAAAGAACACAATTATGTTCCTGTTGACTCAGTTCTTCAACCAGCTTTTGAACGAGTTGTGTACCAAACAAGTGAATATGATCAGATTTTTAGCAAAGAGCCATCATATCCAAATCCCTTGCTGCATGGCTACATGGAAGAAGATGGGATAACAGTTCCTCTATTGAACTATCTCTTTCATGAAAAGGAGCCAGTCATTGCTGTAGAAAGTGAGAATTCCAGCAGTGAGAGTTCCTGTGATGACAACAGTGACATCTCAGAATCAGAGTGAATCTTACTGCTTGTTACGTACAGTATCTCTTGGCAGTATTGGAAGGTTAGTTGTAGCATCCTATATAGGGGGCTTTGGGTAGACTGACTGGAAAATTAGAACCTGGTAGTCTACACTGGTTTTAGTATCATAAGAAATGTTCATGTGCAAGTTTGTTGTTATTCATTGAGCCTCTTTTATTTTTTTAAAATGTCCTTTTGTGAATATTTTCAAAGATTTATAACAGATTGAGTAGATTACCTTATCAATAAGGTTATATGTACTATGATTCAATAACTTTCAAAACACACTGCACAAAGCTGATCATTTTCGAAACACGGCAAAAAATCTGGTCCATAATTTTCATAGTACCAGTAGTTTAGTACTGTCATATGTAAAGACTTCGCTGATATTATTGCTGCTGCAGTGAGTGAACCTTAAAGGGATACTCCAGCGGTACTAGGTAATTTTCGGAATTTAATGTAAAATTGCCTGAAAAGAACGAATCTGCAA
>JAOCZQ020419695.1:0-11410 GCA_025434785.2 Epizoanthus fatuus | reverse complement strand
TTTCTAGAAATCTCACCTGAAAACGTCACTTAGGCCGTTTTTGCACCGAGCTCTTCAATTAGTCTGTGCCTTTCAATATATGTATTGTAAATTTTTAAATCTCAAAAAATGCAGACTTGATGTATCCAGTAATATTTTATCGTATGTATATAGAGAAGGGGTACTGCCTGGATTGGACCATCCTCACCCCGTCCCCAACTGGTGAGGAATGCACATACCTCTACTAATATTACTGTTAGAAACTATGGTAGGGCCTGCATCTGTCTGCTGTGGTAGCCAAAAAAATCAATGTTTTAGAACGTTTGTTTAATTTTAATATTAAAAGTTTAAAACTAAAGCCAAAATATAGAAAGAAATCTGTCTGATTTGTCTTTCATAATCACTTTAATAAGATTGTTGCTAGGGATAGGGGTGGTACCAAATTATTGTGCTTACAGGTGTGTCTGATGGCAAAAGTGACTTCCCATATAGGTCATGTGCATTAACCTACTCTCTTACTCTAATATATATATTCTTTTACTCTCTCACCCTAGCTTGTCAGGGAATGGAGGGGAAGGTAGTCATAAGTGTTTAGATGGAAACTTAATACTTTACCACCCATGTCTAAAATATCCATTCGTGAACAGCACTACACACAACGTTGGCAAGAACATTTCCAAACGCTCAGCTATTGACACTGAAATTATGTAGAGGTTGAAAGGGAAAATTTCAAGTAATAACTTTTATTAAACATTCTTAACTGCTGCAGCAAAAACAAAAATTGGTAGGCCAGGAAAATCCTTAATTCACACCATGCAGATGACCAAGGACTTAAGTGCCAATAGTACTTGTTACATTGTAATTGGAATGTCTTTGATAATCAAAGGTTTTAAAATTATAATATTATGCATCAGCATTATAAATCCCAACAATGTACATTCATTCATTTTGCTATAATTTTCACAGGTGTACAAAACATACTTTTTCCCTACCGCTTCCCTGCCCCCAAAACGTAGAAACTGAAAACTGAAAATGTTATAATTTTGGAACAAAAGTATCATTTGTAACATTTTGGAGAGCAGGCATGGTCTTGCAACCCCTTCTCCACAATGTATGTTTTCTACACCCCAAGAACATGATGAAAAAATGGATAGAAATGACTTTGACAATCATTAAGACATTCTTTTCTAACAAATCAGCATTTGCAATGTATTCTTAAAATATAAGAACTATTAATAACAAAACAACTTCCAAAACACAAGTTATTTTAGATATCAAAATTAATGCATAATGCACCATAATAACAATAATACCAACTGTGTTACGCTAAGCTAGGAACAATTCATACATGTATACATTATGTACAGATCTCAAATGTCAACTACAATCATCACTGTCCTTTTCTAACAATGCAAGTTTGTTGTTTATGATATATATTAAAATTATCAAGCCAATGTAATGATGTTGATACTATAACAACAAATTCCAAGAACACATCAAAAACAATTTAACACCAATTAGAAGTGTTAATTGGTCACATGTGTATATATTTTTGTACTCTAGACAAAATGAACCTAATTGCCTGATTGCTTAATAAACTTCCTGGTTTTGTTGGTATGTGTTGATTTAAACACTGCCAAAACCTTTGTAATTTTCACATGCTTCAAATAACTTGCTCATAAAGGAATCAAAGTCATCATGCTGTGTTGGCACTTGCAGAACAGATGCACATGTCTCGGCAAAAAATGATGAAGTGCACCCGTTAAAGTCAAGCTCAATTTTGCTTGGAAAACCAAGGGGTGGGATACATGGCATGGACGTCATGAAGTGGAGAAATCTCATAAGTCCATCACTTCCTTTCTCTGTAAAATAAAACAAATTTCTATCAATTTGCAATTTATATTGTAAATTTTTAGCTTTGTTATCATTAATTTATAAATTGTAACCTCCCTTGTTTTTCAGCTCCAACTGTAATTTGGGAAATTTGTAATAAACAATCTATCTATAGATCTATCTATCTATTTACTTCTACAGTACAGCACAAGAATAAACTAAAACAAATTACTTTGCTAATCTCTTGTGTCAAGGATATATATATGTACAGATTATTGGTTTGTTAACCATTATCCATTTCTTTGCCCAAAGTAATAATAAAACTATTAAAGAAATCCCTCATTTGCAGAGCATGGCGTACGTTGCCTTGTAAATCGGTAAATGGACCACAAAATAATGTTTAAAAAATTATTTATAATGTATGGACAAAGAACAAAATAGATCTGGGTTGAAATGGTTATGCTAATAAAATTGTGAGGATTTTGTTATACTGGCATAGAACATTCGGAATTTCCAAGAGGTAGGGAAATCAAGGCCAAAAACATTAGAATTTCAGAGGGGAGCAGGGGGTACTCAAGTACCAGCAGGAATGGAAATGACAAGGGCGTGAGGGGTTTAAACGTCTACAAAACCCTTCATGGTCAGGTATGGATATTTTCTGGAACCATATACTTTGAATACTAACAAAAAAAAACATAATTTGTATACATCAGTAAAATGGAAACAGACCTTCTTCCAGTTTCTTGATGCCCTGACAAAGAAATGTGTAAGCTTTTGTAGATTTTGCATCCAGTGGTTCAAGATCAGTGGATGTGGTAGGCAACAAAAAGAGGTTAATGATATCATCACTCTTTAATAGTGTTTCCTGTTTGACAAAGTACTGTTTCATCAGCTTTGGGTAATTTCTCACAAGGGATAGAACTCCAAGGGTGCTCAACCCTTTGCAGAATTGATCAATGGTTTCTTTTCGCTTTATCAGGATGAAGTGGACCATCAATGTCTGCATTGCCATATTCCTGTTTTGCAGTTTGAGATTTCTTAGCCAACCTGCCATTACCAAGGCATCTCCAAGCAGTCCTGCACTGCACATGATCTCTGTAAGTTCTTCTTCAGTTTTCGCTTCCATAACCTTGCAAACATAATGATAACCATTGAAAAATCGATGTGACATTAGCTGAAGAGTCATTTTGTTAATGCATGCAAAGGAATTTAGAGTTATGGGGATTTGTGTTATCAGGAGGTACAGCAAATGGCCAAAAATTAGGGAAAGGTCTAAATCAATGATGTAAGCGTAAACCTGTTAGTTTTGTCAGCAATTGGCTGTTACAACTGGAATGGCACATTCAAGCTGTGTGATATATTTGAAGGTATAAACTGATATCATTGCATGTAGATTTGTTTTTGATATTTAAAATTATAATATATGTCAAGTCCTAAATATTTATATAAATGTATTATTTTCAATCAGCATATGCATGTTGCTCATTTTCCACTGTGCATCACACTTTCTGTTTTTACTACCAATGACAATTTTTAAAAGCTTATAAAATATCCATTGTACATCCTGATGGAGGGATGTTGAACTTTTGATTTGATTAGTACATTAGTGAACTTCAAGTTATTGAGGGTTCGAGTTATTGGGGATAAACTGTATAGGCAGAGTACAATAATTTGCACTGTTTGAGATGGACTACAGTATTTTCCGGACTATAACCCGCTGGTAATCTGTTAATTTTTGTTTCTCTTAGTGATAAAAATATGGGGTTGCAGGTTATAGTCCAGAAAATATGGTAATACTGTATATGAAAATCTTGCACTATTAATCCCCCTGAATGAATTGTACTTGTAGATGTTGAGTAGAACCATGCCTCACCTTTCTTATCAATTCTTGTATTTCAAGGTCACACACATCATCCAAGGAGCAATACTGTGAAGCACTCTCTACACAGTGGCTCACTATATATTGGTAAATGCATGGGCTGAGACAAGGAACTCCTATGTCAAGATGAACTATCATGTATGCCACCATTTTACCAACCAGCTGAAATAGGCGAGAATGTATGCCTTCCACCGAATAAATAGGAAGCTTTCTTTCATCGATGCCTTCAAACAGATTTGCTTCAGAGGAAAATATTTTTCCCCTAAGCAATGTCCCAAACTCTTTACTGAGGCCCCCCATCAATACCAGGCTCCCCTTCAAATGTCACCGAGGGTGCAGAGTGCCACTGAAATTGGGGTCTCTTAAACATAGCAACACTCTCTCTCCAAAAAGAACTTCTCACAATCTGTATTCGCTGTATTCCTATCAGTTGCAATTGGCTTTTGTGCTTGTGCATAACCTCAATCAATGTTGGTTCAATAGAATTTGCAAGTAACTCCACATCAGAGTTGTCATTGTCATCCATTTCACCTAAACAAAGACACAGTCAAAAAAACCTTTAGTAATTTGTATAACAAAAAAGGTGTAGTACATGTACAGTCACTCACAGGAAACTGGGACTAACTCTTCAAAGTATAATTTCACTGGATTAGAATACATGTAATGTATTACATAACTAATAGTTTCTCTCCTCCCCTTCAGGTTTTACCAGTACTGATAGGTCAATGTCCTGAATCAGTGGCATTTTCCCATTCTATAATTTGCCACAGACTGAAAGTCAGTGAAAAATAGCTCTTTGTCAGGGAAAAGTCAGGATTTTCTTAGTTCTGATGAGTGACAACCGTGAGCAAACATGTTCATACTCACGACTTTTCACGGACTGTGACAACCCTGCTACTATTTGCTTTATACAATGAATCACTGCATGCTAGAAGTGACATGGGGCATGGCTCCGCTAAATTAACCCCTAAAAGTTACAACACAGAGCATACCAACTGTCGAAGCTTCCAAGTACTGATGTAATTAGGATCATGCATATGAAAATGCTATTCAACTGACATACTGCACCCCAAAGAGGTACCTTGATAATTTATTATAAATGGTAACTTTTGATCTTTAACACCCTTAGAGGTACCAAATCTGCAATTTCTATCCCTAAAAGATATGATTTGCATCCCCACCCCTCTTATATCGGAGTGCTCCCCAAGCAATTTATCAAGACTGAGATATTCTACATACATTATTATATCACCTTATTTTTTCTCTTTTTTCTATTACGTTTTTTTGTTTAGGGATGGTCAAATCCAGAATAAGTAATTAATTATGCAAATTTCTCTGTTTTGGGAGGACACTATTTTTTATGTTATATGTATATGTATGATCCAAAAATGTCTTGCAGTACCTGAAGTTTCTGTTGAACTGCTGGTACCTGGGGCATCTGAATAAATGCAACTTCTACCAGTCTCTGATGGTACTTCTTCACCTTTATTTACAATTATAATTATAAAATATGTTATTACCTACAAATATACATGTACATAAGAACGTTGTAGAAACAGTAGACCTTGTTAGGGGCCAACCATTACAAAAATGATGGGGGAGGGACCCAAAAAATTGTGCAAGGTAAATAAACTCGAAAACACATCTGTATGGGGGTAAATGCAGAACAAAATTGTTTGCTCTCAAAAATGTAACAAAAAAATTCCTACAAACCAGATAGAGTGGAGAAAAAATTTAATGTCACCCCTTATCACTTTTCTAAATAGCATGAAAACCTTATCCATTATCTGGCTACACTTTCTATAAAGGATTTTGCAATTTGGGGTCCCAAAATACTTCAGTTTGGTGTCCAAATAACCTCCCCCTGTGCCATTAAGTAGTAAACTTTCACAAATGGCTTATCAGTTATGTCAAAATGAGATACAAATTTAAATGACTACTACTAACTCCCAGCCAACATTCACCTTCTGGATCTGACAGCAGCTGTTGTGCTGCCATACTGATACTTCCATTTGCCGTCTTGACTGCCTGCTCAATTACAACAGATGAGTGATCAGAGAAAATTTGCCTTAGAACAGACACAGATTGTTCATGACCTTCTTCTTTTTCTCCTTCTTCTACAGGTCCTTGGCTATCTTGGTCACAGTCATGGTGGACCTTAAAGATAAAAGCAGTTATTTTCAGTTATTTTGATTAGATGTCAGGGAAAATGGTATTGGTTGGGGAAATTTAACAAATATAGTGAAATCGGGTCAGATGCCCCACCCAGGGGACAACATAAATTATCAAATCCATCCCCCCTACCACCCCCCTCTTGTGGGACATTGATAAGAACATAACTAGTATAAAGGCAGCAAGTGTAAGTGGAAATCATTAGTGTAAATTTGTATCCAGGCTAAATTGTATCACTGAATCTCTGCACTAGGGCAACATATTAAAGTTTCGATAGAATTGTGCATGTGTCTGGTCAGGGAAAATTGGTGTTCAGTCAGGGAAAAGTCAGGGAATTTTAGAGTTACATGTGAGTGGCAACCCTGTTTTCAGCATTCAGCTTTTCTGGTTGTACACCGATATATATATTATGGTCCATATTATGGACCAGCTGATCAATATATTTCAGTCACACTGACAAGCCCCTAAAGGACGAAAAGGTACTGTCTGCAGATTAAGTTTAATATAATTATATAATTTTGGAATGACTAAGCATAATTATTCTCAATACACAACATACACATACCTCTGTACATGACGTTTTAGTCATATACTTTTCAACTGCACCTTCTTTTGGAGAATCACCATCAGAATCATCAACATACATACTGCAAGAACAAAATATCACCTCAGTAATTTGTAGAGAAATACAATAATTATCCAGCATAATTATGAAAATTGTGACTGTAAATGGTATACATACAGTAGAAAAACTGCATATAAGAAACTATAATTTTCAAAGCTAGCCAAAAAAGATTCTTATATAAATGGTATTTACTGTGAAATTAGGCTATTTAGGTTCTTAAATGGGTTCATATTTTCTTTAGAAAAAACAATTGTGGTACTAAGGAGTGCTGACTGTGGTCTGTTATTTTTATAAATAAATTGTGAAGCCATATACTTTTCTCCAAATGAAATCTACGCAAATATAAACCCTTTACATGAACATGTTATTCCACCAATTTCTATAATACAAATTCTCTAGTACATGTACCTCGCCTGACTAACAAAATAGCAGAATTGAATCACCTACTTGGTCCCCTATCACCTACTAGGTCCCCTATCAAATGTTTATTTTAAATTAACTGACATACCCAGTCTCTTGGTCACACATTGACTTGTGGTCACTAAATTCAGACATCTTCACAATCTTCATGCATTTAAAACATTCAACAGTAGGCTCAGTGACATCAGGCTAATGAAATAAAAACACACACAAATGGGTATTATTAGCCAGGGGCAAAACGTTTGGTCCCAATTGAACTCTGATTAAAACATGTTTCTGCACAGGCAGCCCAAGCGCTAAATTTGTCTTTTAGGTTATAAGTTTTGGGATCCGATTTATAGACTTTGTATGGGTTTTGTATTGGAATAAATACGACTTATCGATATCGTAGAAATTAGGTAAAACATCCATCAATAAAGCTTGCTTACCTTATTTGTCGTCTCCTTGAGTCATTTCTGTCCCAAAAGTGATTTGGCGCTTCAGATGGAATTTATCGAGCTTTTGGTGGCAAGTGGTCGGAATCATCTGATTCCTGCCTTTAATTCTTCTCTCTCTGGGGGAAACTCCGAAATGGAAATCTCGTCTAAATCAACCCAGAATGACTCAGAAGGGACAGAAATGACTCAAGGAGACGATAAATAAGGTAAGCAAGCTTTATTGATGGATTTTATACCTAATTTCTACGATATCGATAAGCCGTATTTATTCCAATACAAAACCCATACAAAGTCTATAAATCAGATCCCAAAACTTATAACCTAAAAGACAAATTTAGTGCTTGGGCTGCCTGTGGTTTCTGCCTGGGAGCACATCAAATTTGTGTACAGATGTGCCAAACCAGTTCAATTTTCTGGGTCCATTATAGAGCACGCCAGTTTTGCAATCCAAATCTTATACCCCTCTATAATATAAGGGATACCCTATACCCTATATATATACATTCCATATGTATGGCAGTACCCTATCCCCTGGTGTTTCTGCACTATAAAAATAGTATCTGTATGGCTTCAGCAACTTTGATAAATGCATGCTAATTCTTAAAATATGCAAGTATTGTGTCTGTATTAATAAGTAATAACGGTTATAACCCCTCCCCCAACATGCATTGGCTATTTGGATTATTTATATTATTAATGTTTTTAGATTACAAAACTGGTCTACAATATAGAATGGGAATTTGGAATTTTAATAACTGATATGATAGTCAATATATCCTGTAGGCTACACGTTTTACAATACAATATTTTAATGATGTCAACAATATTTTAATGTTGACATTTTTCGTTCTTGGCGTTCAATCTGTTTAAACTAGAAGCACAACACAGGATCTTACTTGTGATAATTTTAGAATATGCTGCTGAGCAATTTTTTTTATCCTTCAATTTTATAGGTGGAGGGTGGGTACTTATGTGTGTGGGGGGCAACACATATGTACTATGGGTGGGTTGGGGTAGCAGGCGGGTATATTCAAATGGATGGGTTGGGTTCTGGGGAGTATACCTTGGTTAGGGTTTCACCCTGTTGTATACTCCCTAGTTGTGCCTTTTTTTTTTTTTTTAAATTGTAATTTTTCTATGCACAACTGAAATAAAGTATATACATGAAATGATGAAGTGTAAATGAACATCTATATCTAATGTATAGTATATTATCGATGTTTGTACGAATACTTTAATATACATGTATTCTAATTTACCTTAAATGCTACACATTCTTGTATTTTCAAATCTTTCTGAAGAGGGCGAACGAACCCTCTTGCCTGCCCTAAAACACTCTTCAAGTAGGGAACTGTGTAGCCTCCTGGAGGTACTGGGAGTGACGTCAAAATCTTGGAACTCTGTTCGGTTGTTCTCAAAATTTCGAATCCGCCTCCTTCGGCCAATGGTGGGAACTCGTCAACAAGTTTTTCAAATACATGACTTGCTTTGCCATCTTTATCGAATACAATTTTCTTTTCGCCCAGGCCAGCCAAACTCAGAGAGATTTTTCGACTCGTACTCGGGACTTCTTTGTCGTCTGTCTTCCAAAGACAGACAAACAATTTGGTCCAAGTGTTTCTTACTGGAATAGCTAAGAACTGACCACTCTTAGTTGTTACGATTCTTTTCTTTCCTGTACCCTGACCACGATTGGATGTATGAGATCTGGACGAGGAAGGCGGCCGATAGCTGAATAAAGCGCGATGTTCTTCAATGGCAGAGCTTGATCGTGCACGTGAAGACGAAGCTCCTACCCCAGATATGGATGTCGAAAGGGTGGATCTGAGACAAGCCGGTGTTCTCCGATTCTGTACGCCCTGTACAATATTTGCGATCGGTCGCACACTTTCAGTCAAATTTGGTGGGCTTTGTACACCTTCAAGTTCAGCAACTGCAGTAAGCAGGCTTTCAGCACACGCTCTAACTCTAAGAATCTGTTGTGGTTCGCAACCTGCATCTCCACACGATTCTCCACCCTCCGCCATCTTTGACGTAGTGCATGGAAAAGCGCGGGAAACTTGATTCTAACCCAGAATTCAATTCGCGTTGGGCCATTCAATTCAATGCTCCATCCAACGTTGAGCCATTTAATCCGATGGTGTGTTCAAGTCGGAGACTGTGGCTCATTCAGCGTACAAAATTTAGTTATGCACTTCGAAGATAGTAATTCATTTCAAAATGAACCGTTCCGAATGCGAGATGCTTCATACTGATCGTTAGTGAGCCATTCATTTCGAGAATATGCCACTCAATATGCTCCATACAATTTGACTGGCCATTCGATCGAATGATCCGGCATTCGTTACGGCGATACATCACTCAGTTTGTCAATAACCCATTCATTTCGAAAGTGTGCCACTCAACATACGATGATCCATACAGTTAGGTTGGCCACTCAGTTTGAACGTGATCCATTCGTTACGATTATACCTCATTCAATTAGGTAGTGTTAATTATGACCGTTAAAAAGCGCCATAGATGGCTACAGTTACTATTATGAGTATAACCGACTATGATTATGACTATGACTGACTATAGTATATATAGCTGTGATTGTGACCATTACTATGATTATGACTATGACAATGAGTTTAACTATGACTATATCAATAGCTACGGGCATAGTTATGGCTACGGATACGGCTTTGACCAGGGCCCAGTTGCTCGAAAGTGGGTTAACTTTAACCCAGGGTTAGGACAAATTTTAAATGAGTTTTCTTCATCTAGGAATACGTAATCCGGTTCTTATAAGGTACTACTGAAACATTCCTCAGAAACCCAGTTACGTAAATCCGACATGACAGCCCAAATCAGTCTATAAGGAAGTAAAACCAATCATGGGTTACAATTTTCACCCTGGGTTAACGTTAACCCACTTTTGAACAACTGGGCCCTAGGAGTACAATAATTGACAATTATTCCACTCACACGCGTTGGATGTGAGATAATAGGCAGATTTAGATACAAGACGCGAAGGTGCGATGATACGACATTTAGGTGATTTATATGCGGGCCTGCCTTACACTTCTTAATGTTCTGACTTGGGCCACTGCCAGAACATTGCGTCATCGAACCTCCGCGCCTTGTATCCAAATCTGCCTGATAGATAGCCGAAGAGGAGCGCAGCGCCGAGTTGGCTATAATCATCTCATATCCAACAAGTGTGAGTGGAATAATTGCTTTATTAAATCACAAGTCAAATGTTACTTTTTTCTTTTAATTATTTGTAAACTAAGCGGAAATCAGTGTAACCAAGCGGAATTCAAAATTACTTCCGTTTCAGAAACAGCTGTTTTGTTTTCAGAAAGGGCTGTTTTCCATATAAGGTATAACTGAGGGTTATGAACTGATAACCATCGGTTGTGGAACCAATCAAAAACTCATCAAAGAGCTAGAAATTCACTACCCAGAGGCAGGGACGTAGCCAGACTTCAAATTTAGAGGAGGCAAAACCAGCCCCGAAGGCGCGAGCTACATGTACTAGGGAGGTCTGGGAGCATGTTCCCACAGAAGATTTTGAAAATGAGATTCTCAGAAATGATATTTCGGGTCATAAAATAAGATGTTTTTTACTTCCGGTGCAAATTTTAGAGGAGGCATTCCTGAAGAGGTTTGTATTTAATAACATGATTGTTACCATGACTACAATTTAGGCTATGACTATTATTGTCATACTACGAACAGGGCCATTAACCTTGACCATCTTTGGCTATCATCTCATATCCAATGCGTCTTCATGGAAAAATTGTTAATTGCACTATAACTCGCACTCTCTTTCATATATTCCATTTTTTGACACAGTGTGATAATTAGGCCGGCCGACCGATCAGTTCTCAGATGGAATGCGCCATCTATCGGAACTGGTTCTGGCCAGACTGGCCCTGCTCATGGATTAGAGCCGCTCACTTCTCCCGTAGACGCGGGAATTTAGTGAGGTTTGGCGGGGAAAATGCTCGCGCGCGCCTTGACCTTTCCATTTACAGTGGCCAGAACCAGTTCTCTCGGGCCGGCCAGACCCGACAA
>JAOCZQ020418624.1:0-11431 GCA_025434785.2 Epizoanthus fatuus | reverse complement strand
CAACTTAGCGGAAACTCTTGGCGGTGCAATAGATAGTACTAAGACTTACGTTTTAGACGGAATAATTGACTTCACTGGAACTGGGCTGCATATAGAGGTCCCCGCTGGCGGTATTAGCATTGTCGGCTCAACATTTGACATATCAAAGATTATATCTAATGACGTAAATTACGCGCTATTTAGATCTCCCGCTGGTGGCTCTGGTAATGTACTTGGGATAGATTACGCCGTAGAAATAACAGGTTCAGGATCTCAAGTTTACGACCTTAAAAGCGCTACTGGTTTTGATGCGTTCGAGTTCTCAAGAGTAAACTATAACAACTGCTCATCACTTGGCGAGATAGATAACTACCGCCAAGGACTAGAAGTTGGCACGGGTAGATTTGGAGGCAAGCCAGAACTAACATTAACTGGCACGTGGGTTGGTGGATACTTTATTGACACGTCTATTGTGCGAAATTTAGAAGATGGGGCTTACTCATTATTTAAAGCTGGCTCTGGATTTATTATGAACTCAAGGTTTAGGACCAATCAAAACATAGACCTACCAGCCAGCGCTAGCTTTATTGATTTCTCAGCAAGCAACTTTGTTAACCCGTCAACCCTACAACTAAAGGGCTGCTTGGTTAGCAGGGAGGGGGTGTTTGACGCTGGAGATCCAAATATAACCCCTAGCATAACGCCATCAGAGCTTGTGTGTGATTGGTCTGGAAATGACGGCGTTGGTAATACCTTTGTTGGTGGAGAGCTAAAGGTAACAACAGAGGTAACCACTGTTATATCATCACCAGCAACATTCGTTGATTTGGATGGCGTATATACTGCTGACGACTTGCAGCATTTTGATCAACCATCAAACGGCCAGCTAAGACACCTTGGCGACTCCCCCGTTGAGTACAGCGTAAGTGGTCAGCTAGTTATTGACTCGTCAGCTAATAACGAAGTTGATTTGAAGATTGTTATATTTAGATCTTCATCGTCAACATTTGAAGATGGAAAAACGCAGCGTCGAGTGATAAACAACTTACAAGGTGGCCGTGATGTGGCTTATTTTGTCCTTAGCGATAACATCGTTTTAAATAAAAATGACTACGTAAAACTTCAAGTGGCCAACGTAAACGCCACTAACAACATAACGGCTGAATTAGATTCATTCATAATAGTGAGCACTAGGTAATGGCAACTGCAACCCAACTAGTTAACAAGGCGGTCAACTCGTTAGTTGATACGCCAGAGGTTATATACACATCACCAAAGAACGGCGAGGGAACCATAATAACGGCATTTACTGCCGCTAATAACTCAACGTCAAACAAGAGTTACAAGGCGTATATAACAAGCAAGGACGAACTGCCAGAAAACCCTCAAAAACCTTTTAGAGTGGTAGTGTGGGGTGAAATTGATTTAGGCTCAGGCATTGAAGGTCAAGTCATACCTGCTGGTGGCTCGCTGTATGTTGAATGTAATGATTCAAACTCAGTTTACTTTACTATTTCTGGAAAAGAGACTAGTTAAATATTTATGTTATAATCAAGCTGCTGAACAAGGTTAACCCCACTCATGCAGATTATACTTTTTAATTTTATGAGGTTTAAAGATGGGTTTTTTATCCGATATTGTCGGCGGCATAACGGGAAGCACGCAAGCCAAAGCTGCAAAGCAATCAGCAAAAATTCAACAAGAGGCGGCAGAGCAAGCTGCAACTGACGTACAAGCGGCTGGAGACTTAGCTTTACAGCGATTCGACCCGCTAGCTGAGGCAGCATCAAGAGGTTCGCAGTTGTCATCGTTTCTTGGTGACCCCCAAGCGCAATTCAACTTTCTAGAGCAAAATCCGCTATTTGATTTAGGCGTTCAAAACCTTAATCAACAAACGCAAAGCAGAGCAGCTACTCGCGGTAGATTGTCTGCTGGTGACACTTTGGATAGGTTACAGCAAAACTCATTGTTGGCCGCTCAACCTCTGCTACAAGGTCAACGCTCAGACATTCTAAACTTACTTAACTTGCAACAAGGTGTTGCTGGTCAGCAGGCTGGAATTCAGCGCCAAACCGCATCAGACGTTGCCAACTTACAGACTGGAGGGGCTGCGGCTCAGGCCGCTGGCGTTGTTGGTGCTGCAAATGCTCGCTCTGGATTGGCTGGAAACGTTATTGATATTGCTGGATCTATTTTAGGGTCAGGCTTGGTGCCGGGACTTACCTCGACACCAAAAGCAACGGGGTCTGCAATATCTTCAGGTGCATTTTCGGCAGGGTCAGGACTTGACCCGCTTTCACTATTTAAATAAGGGGTAGTCATGGCCATTGACCCAAGAATATCACTAGCTGGAGCTGCACCGCTTAATGTTGGTCAGCGTTTTAGCGGTGTATTGCAAAACATACAAGCGCTTGACTCGATTGGTCGTCAGCGAGATTTGGCACCATTGCAACAACAGCAAGCGCAAATGCAGACTGACCTATTAGCAGCTCAACAACCCGCGCAAATTTTAGCAGCAGAACAAGCATCCGCACCAGAAACGCAATTAATCGCACAACAGCAACAGCAACAACAAATTGCCACGCAGTACGCGCAATCACTAAAGCCGTTTCTTGACTCTGGTGATGTGCAAGGATTGGCAAGTCAGATAGCTAAAAACAAACAAGCATTCGCTCAACTTGGTGTTGACACCGCTGGAATTGATGACGACTTACAGCAAATAACCACGCCCGAGGGTTTATCAGCGCTAACTCAAGAGGTTTCAAGTGCGTTACAGCTTGGTGGGCTTTCTCAAGCAAAAAGACCAACACAGTTTGGATCTCAGCAAACATTTAAGGACGATAAAGGCAATTTATTCTTTGGAACGCAAGCACGCGACCCATCAACTGGCAGTGTTGAAACTAGGTTTAGTTCGGTAAGTGGTGATCAGTCGCTACGACCTGAAGGCCAATTGAGCTTGGTGTCAGGTCTAGGTCAAACGTCAGAACAGCAAAGAGCTGGTGAATTATCTGCCGCCCGTGAAGAGTCTGACATCGCAGTATCTACCGCGCAAAGAAAGGCAGAAGCAACGCAAAGAGTTAAGCGCGGATCTGACATAAAAAAAGAGCTTTCAGAAAGAAACAGAAACGCAGCAAGATCCGAAAGAACGCTAAGGCAAGCCCTTACTCTGTCCCAACAAGCAGACCAAGGGTTGTCTGGAGCGGCAAAGTTGCAACTTGGAAGGTTACTCCCCGGCATTGACGCTAGCGACGAGGCAGCTCTTGACGCAACACTTAATCAGCTAGCGCTTGATCAATTGCAAAACTTTAAAGGGCCAACCACTGACTTTGAATTTGGTGTTACTCAAACAATAGCTGGCGCACTTGGACAATCTCAGGCATCTAATATTGCGAGAATAAAATCATTAGATAGAGCGCGATTTTTTAATGAGCAAGAGTTTAAGCAGTTTACAAACCACATTGAAAGTGGCGGAGATCCCGACACATTTAGCTTTAATTTTGGCGAACCAGTAAAAACAAAAAAAGGTGTCTTTACCTTACAAGACATTCAAGACACGGCCGTTCAAAACAACTTAACAATTGAAGAAACTATCAAAAGGTTAAATCAATAATGCCTGTTATAGACTTAAATAGCGGAAAGATAACTCAGAAACAACCAGATGTTGTTTCTGAGTTGCCAGCTGCTCAATCTAATCAGAAATCTGCGCAACCTCAGCAAGCTGGAAGAGTGATTGATTTAAACACTGGTAAGTTTGCATCTGATCAACCACAGCCCAATATCGAAAGCGAGCAACTTCCTGAGTTTCTAGGATCTTCAATAATAGAACCTTTGGCAACGATTGGGTCTGGAATAGTCGCGGAACCTCTTGCTGGTCTCACCGGAATAGGAACTGCTTTAATTAGTGGTCTTGATGAGGGGGCGGAAGCTGTATCATCGGTAAGAGAAGCCTTAACATTCGAGCCAAGAACCGAAGCTGGTAAAAACGCTTTGGCTGGAATCGGTGAATTACTTGCTCCAGTGGGCGAGGCATTAACAGCCGTTGAAAAAGCGCTTGGCGAAGAAACTTTGGCGCTAACTGGCAGTCCAGAGCTGGCCACTATAGCTCACACGCTACCAACAGCCGTACTAGAGGCTATAGGGTTAAAAGGTGTTAAGAAAGCCGCCAGAGCCAACCCAAGACGAGTAGCGCAGCAAGCACAAGATATAGCAGAGGAAGCGGCGGCAAGGGAGGCCAGAAAAGCATCCGAGGTGACAGGTGTTGGATTATTCAAAGCTCAGCAAACGCTTAACCCAACAGATATAGAAAGACAATCTTTTATTGCCCAACTTCCAGAGGGCGCAGTTACTGCTAGAAGGCAGCTTATAAAACAAAATCAGCAAGCTGCGAGCGCCGTTGATGAATTCTTGGGGCAATTAGCGCCGCCAGAGTCTATAACTTCTGCCGCTCCTAAATTTCGCAATGCAGCACAAAGATCGGTTGAAGGAGCCAAGGACATTCGCAGACAAAAAGCCTCACCACTGTTTAATGAGGCGTTTAATAATGGTGCCGACGTGGATTTGACACCGGTTAGAAATATTATTAATGATCAACTTGTTGACTTACCAGAAAGCGGAGAGATAGCAAAATCATTAAAGCGGGTGAGAGGGCTAATAAAAGGAAAGAAATCAACGGTTGACGGAGTTGAGTCAATCACAGCTCCATCACTTAAGCGATTGCACAATGCGAAACTTGAAATAGACCAGATGTTAAATAAATTTGGTGGCGACTCCCTTGGCAACACCACCAAGGCCAAGCTTGCGGAAGTAAAGGACTCTCTACTGACCCAGATTGACAGCGCGTCACCGCTTTACAAGCAGGCAAGAGAGGAATTCGCCGCCGCATCTCCAGCGATAGACAAGCTCAGTGATAGCATCATAGGTAGGGTCTCAGGATTTAACGATTCTCAGCTAAAATCAATTGCCCAAAAAGTTTTTGACCCGTCAGAAACGAACCCTAAAATTATAAAAGAAGCAAAAAAAGCAATTAACGATGTAGACCCTGACGCTTGGAATGTGTTGCTAAGATCTGAACTAGAAAGAAGAATGGGAAGAGTAAGGGCTGACATTGGCGACTTGTCAACAACTGGCGCGACAGAAAATATACCAGCTCAACTTTTTAACTCTGTCTTTGGTAACAAAAAAAGCAGAGATGTATTATTTAATGCACTAAACGGCGAGCAGAGAAAAAACCTCAAATACTTGGAAACGTCACTACGAAGAGCAACAAAAGGAAGGCCGGGAGGGTCACAGACAGCCATAAGAGAAGAGATAAAAAGAGAGCTTCGCGGCGGCGTATTTCAGTCATTAAGGGAATTTTTTAAAGCGCCAGTTTCCACGGTTTCTTCCATAGGAGAGGAGGCGGCATTTAACCAAAGAACAAGAGCGCTAGCAGATGTAATGTTTGACCCGTCATTTAAAGATGAGATAACAAAACTAAGATCGCTTCCTCCGGCGTCAAGCCAAGCAAAAAGACGAATGGATTTATTATTAAACTCTGCACTGACTTTATCGCCTGGCGCAGCAAGTGCAACCCAACAGGAGCAGCAATAAATGACAACTTACGCACCCGTCACTGGAATAGCGTTTCAGTACGGTAAGAATTTAAATTACTGGCTTAAGTTTTACGAGCCAAACACCACAACTCCAGTTGCTATGTCGATTGATGCAGTTGGCTCAACGCTGCTGGCTAAAGCTGAGATAAACAACACGGGATTTCCAACTACCGACGGAACGACTATTTTTATCCCGCATCTGGCGCAAAGTTACGACGCTTATATATTTCCAACAGAAGCAGAAGCAGACGCTAACGACACGGTTAACGCACTTAGAGTTGCTGAAAGCATCAACCCGTTTAACGATGATTTTTCGGTAACTAAATATCCGTTAACAGTCGTTGAAGGGCAAACGGTTTACCCGCTTCCGTTCAACGTTAGTAATGAAGCGGTAGTAATCGTTGACGGTAGAACGCTGCAACAAACAAGCACTCCACCGGCATACAGCTTCAACCCGAATGGTGATTTAGTTTTATCTGAGTCGTTATTTGCTGGTCAAGTCATTGAGGTGTGGAGTAGAGCGGTAGCGCCTCCGAAGCGACCAGTTAGTACAACTAGCTTTGAGCTGTCTTTTATTGCCGACATAGCAACGACAGACTTAACCGACGTTAGCAACTTTAAGACCAATAACTATGACACAATTGGCGATAACGGCGGTGCGTCGTGGTCATTTACTGGGAATGTTGTTCCAGCAAAAGCTGGTGGCTCGCCAGAACTAGCAACAGGCAACGTATACGACATCAACGGCCGCGAATACATTTACAGCAAAACGGTTTTATTTGATCGCGCATTTGGCGTTAAATCTTCTGACCAAAGCAACGATATTCATATTGACGCAACCGAGGCATGTAACAACCTAATAGCATTTGCTAAATTGCGCGGCAAAGCAGACATTGGAATTGCTCGTGGTGGTTCTAACATTTACTGGACGCCGCGGCAAGAAATTGAGAAAACTGGAACATGGGATTTTATTAAGTACGGCTTACCGATAGAACTTAACAACACGACTATATATCAGCAAGATTCTACCAGCACAGTAATAAACTGGGAGGCGAATCAGGCTGGTGTTAAGAATGTATTTATCCGCTGGGCAGATCATATTACTGACGAAGATTTCTATAACGACAAGCCGACGGCATTTGCAATATCAGAAAACGCAGCTATCGACGTTAATTCGGAATCTGTTTTCTCTCAGCTTGATAAGATTTGGATATTCCGTGGCTGGGACGGATTTAAACTTGACTCTCAAGCGCCGTTTGGCGGTCTGTTTTGGCAGTTCTGGATGACTCAGTGTTATGTTACACAGCACCTTGGCCGAGCTTACAGCTTTACGTCAATCTCGCAAGTATCAACGACTTCAACCATGCAAAATTGTCACACTAGCTGTAAGACTCGTAGCATCGTTGAGCATAACGGATTTGATTACTTAGCGTTACAACACATGGAAGCGTCTAACCCTATCGAACCAGGAGTAACCGTTGGGTGGGAAAACTACTGGCTACAAGATGACGCGCTAGGAACTAGACCGCCATGGCAGACTGGTACATTTTACAAAACATTCGGCAAGGGCTATCTAATAAATAACGTCCAAACAATGAAGTGTATTGAGTGTTCGCTTGATGGTGCTCACAATGAAGAACCCGGCAACGTAATTGATACGTTGAACTCAGTTATGGAGGTTAGCGGCTTTCACTTGGAAGGTCACAACCTAAGTAAGGCTGACGGCATATCGTTAAGAATTGGCTCAGACTGTGATTTTGGATTCTTGTATCTATTCGATTTGAGATTGCGACTACCAAACGAAACCGATGTAGCCTCATTATTTGGCGGCGTAGAGAATCGAAACCGAAACTTTAGGCTTGAGGGTGTTAGAAATCAAAATCAAGCACCTAATTCAGTGGGCATAGTAAAATACGCCAACGGCGGCAATGATATAACAGCATTTAACTCAATGAGTTTTGGTTCTGGCGCACCGTCTAGCCTTGTTATAAACATTCCTGATGAAACCCACTTTGACAGACCAACTAAAATGGTTATCGTTACTGGAACGGGAACGCCGGGCGACAGAACTTACGAAAAAGGTGTCAAGACGGCAGTTGTGATCAGTTCTACAAATCCTAGCTACATAATCGAGCGTGACGACAGCGGTAGAGATTGCGGATCGCTTGTTAATAGCGCTGCGACTGGGCTGTTAACCGCAACTTTAGACAGGTTAGTTACACCAATCGGCGATTCGGTTAGAATAGTAAACAGTGGCACAGGTACTACAGCGATAGTCGCTAATGGTACTGGGTTAATAAGCGGAGAAACAACCGCGCCAAGCGGCAAAGTGTTAACCGTTACAAGAATTTCAAACCTTACATTTTTCGCGGAGGTGTCAGCATGACATTAAACAGGGGCTTAGGCGCTCAAGATGGGGTCTTTGATAGCGAAGACTCCCTCAAGGATGCCGAAATACCAAACAATAGACGGGTAGAGCTTGTTACTGGCGAGCGATACAACGTGCAGGCCACTGACTTAGGCGGAGGGTTGTTACTTGCTAGTGGTAATTATGCTAATCCAATATCGTCAACCGACCCGCAAACAGCAATTAACACCGCAAACATAAGCGCATTAAACAGCGTGGTTAGACGTGTTGGTGGTGGCGCACTAGCTGCTGGCGCTGTAATAAACCAATTACGTGATAGCGGGTCTTATTTGTTACCGCTTGCTAACACGGTTTCTGCTGGAGGAATGATTATTATAGAGTTAAACGACTCTCTATCATCCGAAACGCCAAAAGTAGATCGAGATGGTTCGGATTTAATTAGAAATAACGCTGGTACTGACACTGACATTCAGTTTGTCGGTGCCGCAAGAATAACACTAACGTCTGACGGCGTTTCAGAGTGGGAGCTATAGCATGACAATTGAAGTAGGTGGAGGCGGTTCTTTGCAGTGGAAGACTGTAGCATGGAGAGTGCTAGGCGGAATATCCTCAGTCGAGACAATTACACCAGCAGCCAATCAGCGCGTTGTTCTTAAGGGGCTGTACACTGCGAGTGGAAGCAATAGCAACGTAGGGGTTACAGAGGGCGGGGTTGATTATATCACTTCTGGCTCGCTAACTTTTGGCGGCGAAACTCCGTTTAGCGGAGAGTTTGCCATATCAGAGGGCACATCACCCGCTGGCTTCCCAAGAATAACCTTTGCGCAAGGTGCTGAGATTATTATAACCGTCGGTAGCGGCAGTTCTATGTTTGGACTTTGGTACATCGAGGAGATTGTATAGTGAAAACATTAATAAAAGACGCTCATGGAAAATGGATTGAGGGAACTCCTGTGGCTGGCGAGCCTGTTATATACGAGTACGATAGCGGATATTCACATGAAAGTTCTGAATACACGCCAGAAAACACGCCGACACCGATAATTATAAATTCGGTTTCTGGTCATATAAAAAAGACTAGCGACAACAGTTTTATTACGTGCGAAGAATCAACTGACCTTGTTATTTCTGGAAGCCTTGATATTCCAGCTAGAGATTTTAGCATGCCGATTCGCCGCGATGATGGTCGCCTATTTCTGTTTCCTGTTAGCGTTCGATACGGCAAGTTTGAAGTTGTGATAAACTTACCTACAACGGGTCAATTTAAATTCACTGATAACGAGTGCAATATAGATTTGCCGCCAAACACATTTACTGTTAAATCATTAAAAATTGACTGCTTACGGTCGGTAAGGAAAGAAATTGAATAAAGTTTTACTGTTTGTTTTGTTGTTACTAAGCGCTGTAGTTAGCGCTGAAACCGTAAAGATTTCAGACAACGCCATGTGGTACAAACATGGCGACTCTATTGGCGGCGTTCCTTATCCGTCATACAGCGGCGTATTAGCTACAGCTACAAACAAGACAATACCCGTCGCCGTTCGCGCTAGTGACCATAACTACTACGTTTATTCTGATTGTGTTAATGGCCAGTATCAAATCAGAGTGCAGAAAGGCGATGAGAAAAACATAATCTTTCGCTCTAACTATTGTGATCAACACGACAACGCAGCGATTAGAGTTGCAAGTGATGGCCATGTATTTGTGTATAAGTCTGCGCGTGGCTCATGGCGTAAATCTTATACGTACAAATCAAAACAGCCTTATAGCATCTCTGAATTTGAAATCGTTGATTCTGGGCATAAAGCCTATCCGCAAGCGTGGGACGCTGGTTTGTTATACACAAAATACAGAAGTTACTTTCGTGAACTGTGGATAACCACAAATGCTGGCGATGAGCTAAAGCTGGTAAGTGGTGGCCATTATTCGGTGAGCTACTATGACGGTGAGCTTCTTCACGTGTTTTATAATTTGCACAAAAACGGCGACCTAAATAATCGTGGTGGTGTTTATTATATCCGTTCATCGGATGGCGTGAATTGGAAGAATCGAAGTGGTGACGCTTTATCGCTACCGATTGAGCCTGACAGCGATTTAACAAGGGTTTCTACTCATAATGGTACGCTTACCTATCTAAAAGATATGAAAGTCGTTAACGGCACCCCAACGCTGTTATTTTCTAAGTCAAGCACATGGAACCCAACGCAAGGAACGCGTGAACTATGGGAAATAGACGCAGACGGCAACGAAACTTATGTCACAAACCAGAACCACAACTATGACGGTGCAACATACTTCGGAAGCGATCAACATATTATTGCGGCCGTGAAAGGTAAAGACTTTGCTTATGCTGGGGGTAATATCCATTTCTACTACAATGGAAGTGAAATCGGCGGGGTATATGACGGTAAAGCAAATAATTACCCGCGAAAAATATTAAACTTTCGCGGGTTCATTTATGGTTCAAGTGAATCTAGTGAGTACGACGCAGGTGATTCTGGGACTTACATGTTTAAGTAATGTCGCCAGCCCACTGCTGAGCCATTGCTTTAGCGATCCCCGGGAATGTTTTCGAGCGCTCTTTTGGGCTGTCCCAAGCTTTTCGTATTGGCAGGCTTGACTTTTTTCTTGTTCCGTCTTTTAATAACCCGCCTCTAGTACTATTTGATGTGTGGTGATACTTTGGCTCGACACAGTTTGTATCGACAAGGCATTGCAGCCCCTTTAGCCACAGGCACGTTCTTTTTTTGAACGGATCACCAAACTGAAATGGGTTAATTATTTGATCCGGCTTTCTCCATGTCGTATTTAGCTTACCGGTGGGGTTTTCTATTGCAATTAACGGGCAGTCAGCGTCTCGTATTTTATACACGAAGCTAATTGCCTCCTGCTGCCTCCCGTCCGCCTGCTTTCGCTTCCAGCTTGGCGCGCCAGCTGCTGATAAGTGCGTACATGGAGGAAATGCTATAATCATGTCCCACCTGTCATTTATCACCTTTACCACATCACCTTTAATATGCCACTCAGGATGGCCGCCACTACAATCTTGAATGTCACAACTAAATGCTTGATGCCCAAGCTTTCTTAGCTCAATAGTTACTGCTTGGCTTTCTTCGCAGGCTACAAGTATTTTCATTTTTCACCCCCTACATATTCAAACTTGGCACCATTGCCATTAAACTTTAGTTTTTTGGCAAGCTCTAAATCCAACTTGCTATCCATTGTCGGCTTAATTCCATTTCTAGTAAGCAATTGAGCCAAGCCGGCACCTGTTTTTTTAACTTTCTTATTCTGCGGCATATTGAGACCGCTCAAGGTTTTCGTTGGCAAACACTATTTCAAGCTGTTCGATAACCTCAGCTTTAATTTGAGGTATCTCAAGCATTTTTGTAACGTCTAAGTTGCTTTCATCCTCTCGAATCAACTCCAGCTCTAGCGGTTCGATATTGCCGTTAACGAAATCGCCACCAACCTCAAAATGAACATCTTGCCG